>JAKCPI010011195.1:0-13498 GCA_023213315.1 Euborellia annulipes | reverse complement strand
ACAGATGCCCCCGAGTTTGGCGTAGTAAATAGCGTGCCTCCCTCCTATACCAAACGTCGCGGGTTCGGACCCAGGCAGTCCGATGATTTTATTTAAGCCATTTGGATACCAGATGGCTTAAATAGAAATGCCTCAACCCACAATAGATAATATATATTACAACGGTTATCGTCTAAAGTCTTAAATGGCCTGAGTTGCCGAAAAGACTGTGTGAATGTGTGTGTGATTGTGAGTGTGAATGAGAAAAAAGTGTGAATGTTTTAAAAAAAAAAAAAAAAAAAAAAAAAAATTAACAGATGCTTTTTAATAAATGACCAGAAAAAGATAATTCGCTTATTACCCGTTTATTTGTGGATATTTCAATCTCAGTGTGAAGGAAACATCTTCAGTACAAACAACTAACTCTAAATCGTCTCACATTTTTATGTAATATAAAATAATATCAAATTTGTGTTTATTTCAATATCAATATTGGAAGGAAAGGTGAGCGATTTGCAGATCCAAATATTTACAAATACGGATATTATGCAAATTATCTATTTCTTACCCTAAAATTCTAATGAGTTTGATATATTTTCTCTAAATTTTTCAGGAAATAATTTAAAATAATTTTCGTGATAGTTTAAAATAAAAAGCAACCTTTTCTTGCAAGTTTCTACATTATGGAATATATATGGGTGATTCTACGCTATTTGAATTTTATTGGTCAGTGGAAAAAATATATGTTAAAATAATTATATCATTGATACGGTATTCTTAAATAATAAAGAATATCGTGTTTTATTGAGGCCATTTAGTCAATTCACGATAACTGTTTCATTTTAGGAATTAATAGTTGAAAATAGTCATAAATGTCAGTATTCTGGGTGTCCCATTTCTAGTTTTTTTACTAGTTTTGTTCGACGCTCATTTATTTATTAACTTGACATAATATTTTTTACCATAATTATAAACATAAGTAAACCCCAAAACATAATTAATGAAAATACATTTTAAAAGTATTTGTTATTAAAAAAAATACTTGTTTTCACGTGACCTAAAAATGATGTCATCTATTCTGGAAAAATTAAAAGATAAAAATTTATCATAAAAACTGCCAAAGGATAACAATGGCCATGAGTAACAGGCGTAGTACAGTCTGAAGTAAGAAGCAAGCTAACGGCGTTGAGCATAATTCAAATAATATAGCTTTAGTTATTGTTGAATTGTCATAAAGTGTGTTTGGGCCAGTCGATGCAATATTTATTCTGGTAAATAAATCTCTTTATATTTTATCGTTACGTAACTCTACATATGTACAATGCAATGTTTATTGTATGTAAATGTCATGAATTACGTCGAAACTTTGGCAAGAAGGACGCGTATTGTTTTTTTTTTAACGTAATGTGTGGTTTTGTCATTAGTTTGGCTGTCATTATTCAGGCAAATTCAAGGGTTCGCATCCCGTCTAATGCGACAAAAATTTATTTTAATTGGATTTAGCTATCAATCCAATTGAAATAAATAGATACGGGGTCTAAATGGCCTTCGATGCCAAAAAATGGAATAAAAAAAAATTCTGTCAGGGAAAATACCCGCCCACGGGTAGGGACGAAATTTTGTTTCCTTAATATCTTATAGCTATAATATGTATGTTTTTTTAATATTAATTCAGCTTTCATTATAAATAGTTAATTGTCTGTCACTTCCCTAGCTTAATTTTCACAATTCTGCCAATAGTGTCATTCTTCAGGTAACATATTTCTCCTGGTGCTAATAAAACTCAAAAAAATTAAAATATCTTCTGGCCTTTATCATTACAGATACAAAAATAATGTCAACTAAGGAAATCATGAATATTAAATTGAACAGAGTATATTTGGTTTCTGGACACAAAAAATTCAAATAGCGTAGAATCACCCATATATATAATTTTGGAATATATTAATTGCTTAAATAATAATGTTGTAATGAATACTTACTTTGAAATACTTTATATATTTGTTCTATTTATAAATAAAATTTCTATATACTAATCAAATTATAAAAATTAATCATAAAATCATTTTATATTAAAAAAATGTAAAGCCCATCAGTTTTTAAGATTTTTTTTACTAAATTATGAAAAAAATTTATTTAAAAATAGAACCAAGTCATTTTTTTAATTAAAAACCTGTTAAAAACAAATTACAATTAAAATATTACAATCTAGCATAGATAAATCTAGTTAGAATCACAAAAACAAAAACAGAAACATATTTAACAGAAATAATTTTTGACAGAAAAAGTTAGATAAAAACCATGGGGTTGTAACTCACAGGATTTGACATAAGAAAAGTTGCTAACGCCAGAGGTAAGAAGCGCTAGCGTCGCAGTCCCAGATTCGGTAGCTCCGCCCACTATACTCAAATCGGCATGCTAGCGGCAGTCTACTTGTCACATTGTGTTTGTTTGATTCGTGTGCCACCAGCATACCCTTACTACTTCTACTTGAAAAGCGTTGCAAAACATCATAACTCGTGCCTATTAATTTCCATATTATTATTATCATCAAAATGGTGTTTAAATCTTATGTGTGCAAGAAATTTGGAAAGGAAAGAAGATTGCATCGTTTCCCAAGCTCAAGTTGTGGTTTATTTACCGTGGAAAATGTGTACTATAAGTAATATATTCTATTATTCAATTAAAGACCTTAGCTAAATTATTAATTTTTTTTTAACTTGTTAATTTATTTGGATACCAAATAGTGCAAATAATGTGTGGATAATATGTATCATAATAATATATAATATTTTTTATGTATGTTTTAATGTCTATATGACCTAAGATGGGGAAAAAACCATGTGTATTTTGATGAAGCAAAAAATAAAAATTTCAACTCTTTAACCATAATAACTTTGTCTTATTGTTTATACCTTATAGACTTATATAAATACGACTTTACTCAAGATGTTTTTATATTTTCATTTTCAGAAAAAAATTGATATTTTTACATTAACACGTGGGGGGCAAAAGGGCGTAGCGGTGAAAGGCGGAGCCAATTTACGAATGACGTCACTTTGCGACTCTAGCGCTAACAGGCGTCTGTTGTTGCAGTTGTGACGAGTTTGACAGGCTTTCCCATCTATATTATCTATGATAAAAACCAGGTAGATAAAAACAGAAGGGACATTTATGCGTTTAGAAAAGAAATCCTCTCTCACGCCACCTAACTCATGTCCTTTAACTAACAAAAACTCAAGATTTCTAAATATAATAATTGGAACTTACTGTTAGATATTTTAATTTCTATAAATATTAAAATGTATATAAACAAAATAAAAAGCAAATTTTGTATATTTCACTCACAATTAATCTCAATTTGTAGAATTGTAGGCTGTTTAAGGTCTGGTTGTGATTGTGTTGCTAACTTCACAACGAGATTCCCTCATTTACTTAAACATCAAAATATATATATATATATATATATATAAAATTTAATTTTTTTAATTTAAATTTGAAGAGACCTAAATAATTTTTTCCTTATTTATTTTTTTCAAGTGCTTCATTATGGATATAAAATTAGAGTTGATGAGTACAAAATTTCCAATATATAAAGGTTAGTTTTATTATTTAAATATAGACGATATATTTTATATATTTCAAAGAATTATTCAAATATTAAATTCCAAAATATATTTCTATTATTATCTTTGCACTATTTTAAACAATAATTTCTAATAAAGAAAAAAGAGTTGTAATTAATATATGAATTCTTTAGTTGACATTAATCTTTTCATTGTTATTTAATCAATAAAAATCTCCATAGTAAGAATTTAATCAAGTTTTTTATTAATACAAAGTATTAATCTTATTAATTTTTCAGAATCTTCATTTCCAAAGAGAAAATTTCATCTAAAACCTCACAGACATCTAAAAGACGAATTGAGAGTTGATATTGTTCCAAAGAAAGTTTTGCAAATCAATAAAGAAGAAAAGAAACAAAAAGAATTATGCTGTGAATTATGTACACGAACATTTTCAAAACTGAGCCAATACAATCAACATATGAGAGTGCATACGAGAGAGAGACCCTTCAAATGTAGTGACTGTCAAATGAGTTTTACTCAAAAAGGTGCTTTAAATAAACATATAAAAACAGTTCATAAAAAAGAAAGACAATTTAAATGTGATGTCTGTTCAATGACTTTTGGCGAAAAATGTACACTAATAAGACATAAAAGGATACATACACAAGAGAGACCATTTGCATGTACAAGATGTACAGCTAAATTTGCAAGAAAAGATCACCTTAATAAACACGTGCAAATACATTAATAACGATGAGATTTATATTAAAACATAAGGGATTTATTTTAATTAAATCTCATGAATTGTGTCTGTTATTGGGTGTTAGTTTATTTGCCCCTTTCCTACCCTAAAAGGAGACTTCGGATAAGTTTTTGCACTCGAAGCTGAGTTGCAGCTTATCCGTTAAGGAAGTAGTAAGGTTGTTGTTGTTGTATTATTATTTAACAAAAAAAGAGAGGGGAGCAGGAGTCTCTACAGGCCCCCATACACGTGAAGGGCGTCCTCAAGGAGGATTTCCTCTACGGAAACCTCAGATAGGGTTTTCCTCGAGGAAATGGACCTAAGGATTTTCCCTAATTCTCTTTAATAAAATTTTATAATATTTTCCAAAATTTATTTAAAAATACATTTTAAACGAAAACAAAAAAAAATAATATTTTATTCATTTATGTATTTTAAGGTCTTTTTCGGCATCTAAGCCCATTTAGGCCACATCCGTATTTATCTCAAACTAGCCGCGCCGCCCGCCTTCGGCGGGCTCCGCGTCTAGCCAGGGGGGCTTTGCTCCCCTGGACCCCCACCAGCTGGCTCGGGCCGCCTGCGGCGGACCCTCGCCTTTCTTAATTATGAGAAACGGACTGGCGTCTAGACAGGGGGGCTACGCCCCCTGGACCCCCGCCAGCTGGCTCGGGCCGCCTGCGGCGGACCCTCGCCTTTCTTAATTATGAGAAACGGGCTGGCGTCTAGACAGGGGGGCTACGCCCCCCTGGACCCCCGCCAGCTGGCTCGGCGCGCCTGCGGCGGACCCTCGCCTTTCTTAATTATGAGAAACGGGCTGGCGTCTAGACAGGGGGGCTACGCCCCCCCTGGACCCCCCGCCAGCTGCGGCGGACCCTCGCCTTTCTTAATTATGAGAAACGGGCTGGCGTCTAGACGGGGGGCTACGCCCCCCTGGACCCCCCATCAGCTGGCTCGGGCCCGCCTGCGGCGGACCCTCGCCTTTTCTTAATTGGACCCTGTTATGCAATGGTGTGTCAAAGACCAAAAAATTCAAAATTGAGTTAAGCACAGAATATTGTTTCAAATGCTTTAATTAATAGTATTTTTTATGAAATATGTCCAAAAAAAATTTATATTTAATGTTACTTGCACAATTGACATGAAAAATTACATGTAATCCAATGTAAACAAAAAACTTTATTGTTGATTTTCTCAAAACTCGATATTTGGTCTTTGACACACCATTGCATAACAGGGTTCAATTATGAAAAGAAAATCTCTTAATACTAACAACTAAGTATTCCAGTCCAGTGCCTGCTTGAGGATTTGTTTACATTCAAAGAATACACAACTGCAAAGAATACTTAAATATTTCTCTATACATTTCCTATGGGAGAAATCGTAACTTTAGCAATTAATAACTCAAAAAGTTATAGGAATTTCGGAACCCGAGTATTTTTCCGGGACTCTCCATAACGTCCTTTATAAGACTGCAAAATTTCGTTTCAAAATTCCAACGGGAAGTTGGTCAAACAGAGCGTGACAGACGGACGGACAGACGGACAGACGGACACACCGCAATTATTATATATAGATAATAGTCGCAAAGCCCGCCTTCGGCGGGCTTTCCGCCTAGCCAGGGGGCTGCGCCCCCTGGACCCCTTTCTCGCCTTCGGCGAGCAAGTTTATTCCCAATTTAGGATATTTCTTATTGCAATGCAAGTGTTAAGATGTTAAGGAAGGATCTTATATTCAAGCGAGGCGAGGGTACCGATTGGGAACAGCACAAAAGGGTCTGTTTATGACTGTTTAAAGGGTCAGTCACCTGCGTCCTCTCTTCGTTTTTCAACTGCTGCGTAGCCCCCACCCCCAGCCCATAGTCAGGTAGGAAGCTGGTTCACACAGCATAAAGGACGCTCTCTAATTTCTAGCCAACTTGTTGATTTTGTGTTCCCATATTGAAGAAATTTGATTATAATTAATTTTCCAAAACATTTAAGAGATTCAAATTATTACTACGTTACTCCCAGAGCCATATACTATATGTATACTTAATTTCAAATGGATTCATTGAAAATTGTGGATTTCTATAGAACATATACATACATATTTACATACATACATACATTTTTCCCATTTCATTTTTATATATATAGATTGGTATCCAATTAATTTGAAATAAATATTTCTCGCTTGGGACGGGAAGCGACCCCAGAAGTCTTTTCTCTGAATACATATTTTAAAATTCCCACCTGAGGCCGCTTCTCGTGGCCAGCCTGGTGAATGGGGGCCTTAAGGTATTGGGAACTCTCAAATTTGATTTAATTAAGAAAAGCACAGACAAGACAAGTAACTTCATTCAAACTCCATTCAAACATTTTGTCTAGTGTGCTTTAATCAACATGTTTATGCAAGCCTCACACAGACATTTTGCCTCAAACAAATTCTCTGCTCCTGTATGCGTCTGCCTCCCTTTGCATGGAGATAGAAATCTTGTCTGTTTCTATGTGCATCCGGGTGTGACAAGCATTCGATCAATTGTAGAGTTGTCAGTCAGTGTATTTAATACAATATATGTACTTGCTTATTCGTGCTTAATTGTTCAAATAATCTTTAACTACACTCTTGATTGAGTTACGAAGGCCTGCTGGGTATCAAGAATTATTGGAATGAGACAAAAAAGCACAATTAGAAAATTAATTTTTCCAAATGGTGACAACTTTTTTCATTTTGGTTTATGAAGAATTCATAGCTCTAAATGGCTAAACTCCTTCATCGTAGTGATTCTGAGGAAATAATTGGAAGTCGGTCTGGCAACCAAGAGCGGATCCAGTGGTGTTTCTCGGGGGGGGGGGTAATCTGGTGTGACTCGTCGCACAGCACATTATTTTTTCATAATTTCGGTAATTTAAAGGCACATGCTGTACTTGATTGGCAGAATATAAATACAAATCAAATTTTTAAGTATTAATTTTTTAAATTTTACATTAAAAATTAATTCTTTTGCGAAAAAAAAGGTATTTTTTTCAAATCTCGGGGGGGGAGGGGTAATTACCCCCTTTACCCCCCCCCCTTGTATCCGCCCTTGCTGGCAACAGACACCAAGATTCGTTCCCGATAAGCGCGGCGAAACCCCGGGAAGGTGCACGTCTCATTCCAATATCTCTTTTCGTTCCCATAATATACACAAATGTGTACAACTTATAACTCGAACTTTATAACTTGTCAAGTTTTCAATACCGTAGAGACTCTTCTCTTGATTGATTATCCAATTAGCCACTCGTCTCCTTATTCTTTCTTATTTCGACATTTCTAAAAACCTTCTTTTTTTTTTAATCGATCCCTATCCTCTGATAAGAGAGGTATTGTAATTATCCCAATTTTCGAATTTTTACAAATAAACCCGAATTGCGGTTTTTTATAAGATAAATCAATTGTTTTAGCCTGAAGTCCGTCTAACTCTTTGTCTGTGAAATAAAATTCCATATTTTAATGTAGATCAGTCTAAAGCAAGTGATGTTTTTTTATCTCTTTTTGTCATATAATGTCATGGATAAAATAAATATATTACCTCTAATTTTCTTTTCAAATGGAAGTTAGATTCTTATTTGTTTTTGTTTTTGACTTTTTATCCCCATTTTAATTTATGTAGTATTTTTAAAAAGATAGAAGTGATATTCAAAACATTTATACTGTATAGTTGATATATATTTATTTATACATATATAGGTATTTAATATAAAATTATATGTACCTGCCTAAATATCTATCCATGGAATTGAAATGTTTTATCCAGGAAACTTTGAATCAATATGTAAAAAGAAACAAATATATGTATATTACATATTAAATGTGCTTTCTATAGCTGAACGCACACCGCAACAGACACGACAAGAGAGATAGTCTGGAGCGCTTTCTAATCAACTTAGCAAATCACTCAATCGGCACGAAATTCGTCTCAACCATTTTGATTAGAAGGCACCAGAATATTTGCGACGAAATTTCTTGTCGTGTCTATTCCTGTGTACGTTCGGTCTAAATAATATGAATTGTTTTATAATACATTTATTTGTCCAGTTAATTTGTATGTATTATTGAAAATTTGATCCCGCAAAAATTTCAATCCAAAATAAACTTTTAATCTAAACTAAAAATTTAAAAATGAATGGAAAGAGAAGGAGATACCAGTCCCGAAAGGGACTGATTTTTGGGGAGTAGGGAGGTGAAGGGCCCCTCACTCCCAACATTGGAACCGGGTTAATGGCAATTACGCTAGATACCGGTACTTGGGTTTGGTGCGTGCCTCCGTGCACGATGCACCAGGGGTAAATAACCGGGGAATGATTTTTTTTGTAGGCTATTGAGGGTTTTTATGCCGTAATTTAAGCTTTTCCCTCAAATAAAAAAAAAAAAAAAAAAAAAAAAAAAAAATAAAATTAAAATAATATATATATATATATATATATATATATATATATATATATATATATATATATATATATATATATATATATATATATATATATATATATATATATATATATATATATATATATATATAAAATAAGAATAAAGAAGGGAATGAAATGAATTAAATTATAGGCCTATATACTGATTAATATTATTAAAAAGCTTTTTCTTGGATAATATATCTTAATAGTAGTAAATTAAAATTAAATATACAAATTAAACACTAGGTTATTTGTTTCAAAAGTTGAAAAAGATTATAAATAATATTTTTTTTAAATTCTGGGACCGATAATCGCCTCACAAGAATATCTACTTATGATCCTGCATAAAATTCAATAAAGTTTATTTTATTATTTATGAAAAATAAAAAAAAAAGGTCTAAAAAATATTGTGCCTTTTTCAAAAAGATAGCTGAATTTTATCTGATTTAGATCAAAGGTTAGATTTATTTTTATTATTTTTGCACTTTTAGGTTATATTTATCAAAATTTTTTTTTTAAGTCTTTCCGGCATCTTAGGCCATATAGAGTTAACGATACTCAAATTCTTTAATTACGATATATATATGGGGCTCCAGGCATATTTATTTAGATCAAGAGGATAAGATATTTAAAATTATAAATTCCCGCCACACCGCCAATGCAGATTTCCTCTTTTTGAAATGGTTGTCTAATTTCATGTCCGTATATGTCAAATTAAATGCAAATAACCAATTATCTATGATTTTTGTTGTTATTTATATCTCTAATTCACGTATATCAGTCGTATATTATCTATAAATAATTTTTAACAATACCAATCTTGACATTGAATTTATGACATCAGACATCAGAGTGAATCCAATACTTTCTCTCTATATATTACATATATAGGATAAGAGAAAGTAAAAAAATGGATAATGATAAAATGATTGAAATAAAAGTGGAAGTTAAAGAAGAGTCCACTAATGAATTTCAAGAATGTAAGATGATGTTTTATTTATAATCTTTGATCGTTAATTATTTTTTCAAATTATTTTAATTATATTTTTTTATTTTTAAGTTAAAACTGATGATGAATTTGATGATTATGATTTTGGAGATCTCGATCTTCTCGATGATAACACTGAGAAAACCAAACCTACACCAGCCACAACGACTACCACTAAATCATCTACATCGGCCACAACTGCTACATCTACATCAGACACAACTGTTACGGCTACAGCTGCATCTACATCAGCTTCAACTAGTACTACTACTACATCTACTTCTAGATCCAAACCTACACTTGCATCTAATGATGATGTTTTATCAGAAGAAGAAATTTTGACTCAAGATCCCAAAGATTTTTACTGTGAGGAATGTTTCGAGGGGTTTACTAATAAAGGCCAATATAAATTGCACATGAAAAAGCATAATAGTTATTATTATTGTGAAGAATGCAAAAAGGATTTCTCTAAAAAAGCTCAATTGAATCAACATAATAAAATTGTGCATAATATTAAATTTGAATTTAAATGTCCTGTTTGTTATAAAGTTTTCCCACGCAAAATGCAATTGAGACTTCATTCTCGTATTCATTGGAAAGAGAAATTTTTCAAATGTTTAACTTGTGATAAAAAATTCCCTACAAATGGACTTTTGCATAGACATACTAGGACTCAACATAAAAAAAGCCCATTTTATTGCGATTTGTGCTCACGAAAATTCTCTGATAAATGGCAATTAGAAAGACATAATATTTATACACATAATGTTAAAAATAACGATAAAAAACCGAAAGAAGATAATAAAAAAGAAGCTAATAAAAAAGAAGATAATAAAAAAGAAGCTAATAAAAAAGAAGATAATTATAAAAAACGTTACAATTATAGAAGACAAAAAAACTAAAAAATAATTTGCTAATGTTATCAAAATCAGAACTGACTGTCTCTATAAGGAGTATATATATATAAGTGATTGCTCTGTGCCGTTCCATCCATTACCTGAACAATAAATAACGACGTTCTCACCGTTCTGGCGCCTAACATTTGCACATTTTTAAATATCCCGGACGGGATCTTTCTTTTTTTGTTTTTAATTTGAAAATGAATTTTCAATGTTTACAAAACTTTAACTTTTAGAACATTTTGTAGAATACTGAATTAGTTCTTAGTTTAATCGGACAAAAAGATATGTCGCGAATTTTCTCAATGTAGAGATTAAACTTTAAGAAATATCAGTTTTTGAAAATATACGGTGTTTTTTTAAGTCTGATTGAACTTTAAATAGTAAAAAACAACGGAAAAAATTAAATTATAAACAAAAACTATTTTTTGCAACACTCCATAGATAATGTATGCAAGGCAGTCAATATTTCTTTTAAAATAATTTGTGTTTGATTGGTGAATGAGCGCAAGTCCAGGTTCGAGTCAAGGAGGGGCGATATGCCCAATAAAACATTTTGTATATTATCTTAATATTATAATCGTATGGAGGAAGGTGAAGAAAATAGACTTTATTCGGCCCAAAATTATTTATTTCCTATGTCAACGTTTCGGGGCTATACGTCACCCATCCTCAGGGCCCTAAAATACAACATAACACATTTAGACAAACTTAACGTATAGTCCCCGAAACGTTGACATAGGAAATAAATAATTTTGGGCCGAATAAAGTCCATTTTCTTTACCTTCTTCACCTTCTTAATATTTTTTATGAAATTTGTACTTTGATTTATAAACAATAAATTATTTTAGATACAATGAACGCATATTAATTAATAAAATTAGGAGAGTTTCCCGTGCAATCCCCCATGGCAACGAAAGAAGTTAGAACTCCATCTATCACTTGACCCCCTCCATGGGCGTAACTAATGAATTTGGCTGGGGGGGACCATGGGACCAGCTATCCTCCGGAGGGCCTGGAAAGCCCCATATGTTTTCAATTTTTCTTGGGGCAGGGAGCTTTCTGGGGGGGGGCATGCCCCCGGCACCCCCCTAGTTACGCCCATGCCTCTCCCTCCCCTAACGCGTTACGTAATATGTGGACAACCCCTAAGGTATTTATTTAAAATTTATATAATATTCGTTGTTTATTTAATAATAATAAAAATTGGGAGTGCGGAGATTGCTAATAAAGAGAAATTAAAAAAAAAAAAACTTTTTATATACAGATAAAAGGGAAAATTTCAGAGAATATAGAACGATGATCCTTTTTACTATCATTTGATTGGTTGAACGGATGGTTAGATTAAAGAAAAAATATATTCTTAATTATTCAATTTTAGTTGCATGTGAATATTCTCTAGGAAATTCTAAACTCATTACAAAAAATCCGATGCGAATTGGATGCGCCGTTTCCGAGTTATAGACAATTGATTTTTCTAAAGTTTTTATTCATTTCCTATGTTAATTATTTTCACGCTCTTAAATTGACCAAAGGAGGGGAGGGTCGTGGCTGGCAGGTTCCCCCACCCCTCCGCTCTGATTGTCGCCAGGCGCCCTCCCCCTCGTTTCTAAGAAATATTATTTCTCTTTTTATAAATAATAATTTAACAGCTTTTAAGTTAAATTTTTTTTTTGACATTTGGAAGAATTATAAAAATTGAACGAGAAAAAAAAGAAATTAATTAAGCAGTCAGAGAATATTGCCAAATAAATGATAGTTATATATTTAGTTAGACGTAAAATCTTTCAATTCTTCATCATCACATGGATGTTATATTTATTTGAACACAAGCGATATTTCCATCTTGTATTACTGTAGGGTAGTTAAATTTCAAAGTGTAAAATTTAATCTAAAAACTAATTGATTTATTAATTTAAAAAAAAAAATCGTTAGAGCGAATTTTGAGAAAATCGAAAAAACTGAAAAACTACATCAGTAAAGTACTAGTACTTTTTGGTTGATTTTGATTAAAAGCCTATTTCCACGCCTCAGGGGGGTGTCTAACTTAAATATAAAATTTCACCCTCCTAGCTCAAATCCTTCATGCTTAAAATTGAACACACATAGGCAAGAGAATGTAAAAAAAAAGGGGGTCCGTGACTCAAAAAGTTTAACAAGCCCTGAACTAAAGGTCTAAAGGGATGGATTTTATTATTTAATATCTATATTTATGAGAAATAAGCATCTCTTTGATTGAAGACAAAATATTTTGAAATTTTATTTTTTCTCAAAGGATTTAATTTTTTATAAATAAATATGCATTCTTTTATTCTTATCGTTAAAAAAAGTTCCGAATAAAATTTTATAAAAGAATAAAAAGATGAAATCAATCAATTTGGCAATGATTTCAAATGATGGGAGGGCATCGATTTGTTTTTTCAAATTCGATCTGCGCCCAGAGTGCAGCCAGGGAGCCTCGCTTCACTCTCGTCTAGGCTTTTCTTCACGCGCACAATCGCTTTTCAAAAACTCGCTATATCTCTCTTATTTTTCGTTGGATTTGAGGCAAAATGCAAAACTGGTCTTTTCAATCAATTATAAAGCTATAGACATTTTTTTATTTAACTACGCCCACATAAAATGGGGGCTTTATTTATTGCCTTTTACATCTTGAAATTTTAACTGCCTCTTTCATTATCCTAATTTATTGTTTTTTAATTAAATAAACACATTTAGGCCTTGATATTGATTGAATAACTTAGTATATATAATATTCAAGCAAAAACAATGAAATTTTAGTCTCATAACGTTCTGAAAATGATTAAAAATCAATTTTCCAAATTTATTTTGACATATTAATTTTCAAATTCAAAAATCAATTATTTTTTTGAAGCTGTTCTCATTTTGCT
>JAKCPI010011194.1:0-21034 GCA_023213315.1 Euborellia annulipes | reverse complement strand
TTTGAAAAACGGACTTTAAAAAAATCAAGAAATGAGAATAAAATTCCCTGACATACCAGAAAAGATTAGTAAATTTGTTGTCAAAATATCAAGACATTAAAAAAAAATTTGGCTGAAATTTTATAGACTCCATTAAAAACGTTTCTGGAATTTTTACTTTCTCTTACCACTATATACCACCTAAGTATGAAAATATATATAGAGAGAAAGTATTGTTTAAAATGGGTTTATCCAACCGAAAAAAGTTATGAATTTTTCAAAAAAAAATAATATCGTAAGAATTTCAGCCAAATTAAAAAGGGTCAGATTTCAAAAGGGGTCATATATATATATATATATACATATAAATAAAATTCCATCTGGAAAAAAAAGTTGACTCATTTTAAGTAATAAGCGTGAGAAATTATGCTTTATAATAAAATAAATAAATTAATAATTATTTACTTTGTTTTTGAAGATTTTTAGAGTCAGAAATGGAGCTTCACGATGTGATCCAAGAACTCAATGTCATCACAACAATGCCAGAAATGTATCCGATTCTTATTGAATTAAATGCGGTCCCTTCAATCTTGGAACTTCTCTCACATGAAAATACGGACATTTCTGTTGCAGGTATTTATTAATTATTTATTCGGGTTGGGATATATTTTCTCCTGATTCCGCGACTCTACTTATTGATATTGGCTTGCCCTTATTTTGTTTCAGTGGTCAACTTAATTCAAGAACTTTCCGATGCCCATGATCAAGGAGATCCTGCTAAATCATTATTAAATGCATTAATCGATCATCAAGTTTGTGCTCTTCTCGTGCAAAATTTAGAACGTCTCGACGAACAAGTCAAAGAAGAAAGTGATGGAGTTTTTAACACTCTTTGTATGTTTCTAATTATTATGACTTTTTTGAGCCTTTATTAATAATTTTTGATTTTTCAGCGTTTTTCGAAAATCTTTTCGAAATGCGACCGGATGTTTGTGCAGAAGCCGCAAAACAGGGTTTATTACAATGGCTTTTAAAAGACTTCAAGCTAAATTACCATTTTCGGAGAATAAATTATATGCAAGTGAAATTTTATCAATATTATTGCAAAGTACACCTGAAAATCTACAATTGTTGGGAGATTTAGAAGGGATTGATATTTTACTCCAACAATTAGCTGTAAGCAAGATTAATTTTTTTATTATTCTTTTTTGAATTCTCTTACTAAAGTATGAGTAGTATGATCGATTCCATTGAATCCTCTGAGTTCTTGAATTACTAATTTCTTTACACATCTTATTGACGATATATTTATAAAAATGAACATATTTTTAAGATTATTTACAATTAATTAAAATTTATTTTTTATTTTAGTTTTATAAAAAGCATGATCCCCACACTCCTGAGAATTAGAAATGATGGAGAACCTCTTCAGCTCTTTGTGTTCAAGTTTACTTTATTCTCCAAATCGAGAGCGATTTTTACGAGGCGAAGGTTTGCAACTTATGAATCTAATGCTTAGGTAAATAATTTTTTATTGAAAACAGTGGCTGTTTACAATAGAAAAAGGAGCCAAAAATATTAAGCCCTCCGATTTTCACAAAATTAAAGAGACGTTATTATTACAGGAGTTTTTAATTATAGACCACATCAGTATTAATATATAAATACTTTTTAACATTTCGACTGCTTATTCTGCAGTCGTTTTCAAGTACAGTGTACTTGCTTCTCAAAAAAATGCACGTAACGGTCCCTTAGTGATTAGGTCAATCGAGCCGGAGCAAGTGCACAGTACTTGAAAACGACTACAGAAAAGGAGTCGAAACGTTGTACCCATTTATACTTGAATAAATAATTAATACAATTGTGGTCTATAATTAAAGACTCCCATAATAATAATAATAATAATAATAATACAAACCACAAAAGCTTTAATAAAATTATTAATGAGACGTTTCGGGAAAATCTTATTATCCCATCCTCAGTCCTTCAAAATTGTTTAGGTCCCGGAGTTGGTTGTATGGGCACGATACTTGCATATTTAAGTATCATATGTACGACCGAGTTGTCCCATCTTATTTACTTGTATTTAGTGAGATATATATCATACAAAAGTATGCATGTTTGTTGATTTGTTGTTGTTTTCTTGTCTTTTTTTTGTATTTTGTTGTTGTTTTTTTTCTCTCAAATTGTAATTGGGTATTTGTCTGTAATTTTGAGTACTTGTAAATAAATAAATAAATGTATGTGCCCAAATGACCAACTCCGGGACCTAAACAATTTTGAAGAACTGAGGATAGAATAATAAAATTTTCCCAAAACTTCTCATTAATTTTTTGAGACTATATTTTTGACTTCTTCTGCTCCTTTCCTGTTGTAAATAATTTTTACTTTCAAACAGTCTCTTTGTAATTGGAGTTAATCTCTGTTGAGAGATGGGAAAATAAAAAAAAAAAAAAGGGTAGCATACAATCCCCCGGAGAGTCTGGAGATTCCGGGTTCCCTGGGGCATGGGATGTTTGGTTCACCAACAAATAAACATACTCAGAAAAATTGTTAATATATTTTTCAGAGAAAAGAAACAATCACGCAATGGTTCTCTTAAAGTTCTCAATTTTGCAATGTCCGGACCTGACGGTAAAGAGAATTGTAATAAATTTGTCGATATTCTCGGATTACGAACAATTTTTCCTCTTTTTATGAAAACACCCAAGAAAAATAAAAAAAGACTTTTAACGTCCGAAGAATTCGAAGGTAAAATCAACGATAACTATTTGAAAAATTGAAAATAGAATTTGTAATCTCAGTTTTTTTTTTTTTTTTTTTTTTTTTTTTTTTTTTTTTTTTAGAACATGTTTGTTCCATTATCGCTAACATGTTAAGGAATTGTCGAGGACAACAGCGACAGCGACTTTTAAATAAATTTGTAGAAAATGATTACGAAAAAGTGGATCGCTTAATGGAATTACATTTTAAATATTTATATAAAGTTGAAGAGATTGATAATATGATTGAACAAGAAATGAAGGTAGTAAATTTATTTTATATTTTTTTCTTTTTCCTGTATTTTTACTGACTTCCCTATGCTATTGCCTCTCGGAATGTTCTCTAATATAATTTGGTTAAATCCATATTAATTTTGAATGTTTTCAGGATCGAGATTCTGAAGATGAAGATGAAGACGATGTGCACACTTCATATATGCGACGTATTGAGGGGAGGTCTTTTTACTTTGCAGCATATCGATTATATTTTAATGCAAGTGTGCACTGGAGCTCCAGCTGCAGCCAAACAAAGAGCTGTCAAAAATCTTTCATTACGAGGGGGATCTTTGCATAAAGTCCGACAATTAATGAGAGGTACGAAAAAATTAAAAATTCTGTGTCGTCTACACAGCCGCTGGTCTTTTAACGTGACAACGTCTATTTCCTGATTTCGAATTTTTTTTACTTTATTCCCAATAATCATTATTTTATAATTCAGACAATATATAATATTAAATTAATACTGATTTTACTTTTGTGTTTATAGTAAAAGCCATTTTTTAAAATTATATTCGTCTGGGTCAATTGTTTGATAATTTCTTCCTTAAAAAATGGGATTTTTTGTAAAAAATTTGATTCTAGAGTTTATTAGTCGGAAATTTTTTTATATAGTCAATTAAAGTTTTTCTTTCTGCATAAATTGGAATCACATTTAGTCTGATCTGAATAGCCGTTCGGAATCTACAGTGGTTTAAACTTTCAAATTTGCCGATGGCCAAGAGCTTGAGTAATAAAAAAAAAAAAAAAAAAAAAAACTTTTCAAATTAGAATTTACTGTCGATAATAATATTATATACTTAAAGTATATACTTATTATATATACATATATTCTTGGTATATATATATATATACTTATTAATATACTTTAATAATATAATATAAAAGTTGAGATGTAAGTAGTGGCTGTGTATGTTTATTAAAGGAGATACGGAAGCAGAGGCAGCCAAAAATTAAAATTCTCTGAATGCTTAACCAATTAGCTGGAGACGTTTCGGTTTATTTATTATATAATATACCAATTAATGGACTGAAGATGGTTTATAATAAATAGACCGAAACGTCTCCGGCTCATGGTTAAGCATTCAGAGAATTTTAATTTTTGGCTGCCTCTGCTTCCATATCTCCTTTAATATAATATATATATATATATATATATATAAAAGTGAATATATATATATAATTCTATATAAAGATGTTGATAAGAGAAGTGGTTGTTCAACGATTAGAATGATTCACAGGAAGAGAGGATGTCAGCCAAAAGGAGAAGCATCTATCTAATAAAAATCTCAATTCAGAAGACGTTTCGGTTTTAATTAAATAAATTCATCATCAGTTCTTAAGAGATTATTGGCAATCTCAAGGTATACACCATTGAGATGCAGATAGAGTTGTTATATATCTATAATATAGATATCAATATATATCAAATATAATATATAGATATATATAATATAATATATAGATTCTATATATTATATTTGATATACATTTGAAACTTGGCCGTGTTGACTGATGAGCATCTGACAACTGATATGCAAATAATGTATTTTTTTATATTTTGTATATGTTTATATATAACAACTCTATCTGCATCTCAATGGTGTACACCTTGAGTTTGTTAATAATTTCTAAAGAACTAAGGATGTATTTATTTAATTAAAACCGAAACGTCTTCTGAATTGAGATTTTTAGGCTCTTCTTTTGACTGACATCCTCTCTTCCTGTGAATCTTTCTAATTATTCTATAAATAATTTTAAAAAATCCCTAGAAAGCACTTTAAAAAAAGTTTGTAGATTAAATTGTTTATGGAAATTAGCAAGAGCTCTTGAAGAGAGACTTTTTCAACTTCTCTAAAATCAAATTAGAAAAAAAAAATTCTAATAAGGATACTGGATAGCAGTCAGGAAAAATAAAATCAGATAAAAACAAGATCAATTTTTATCAGATTTTTCTATATTTGATCATCGACTTTTCGAACGCCTCAGGACAACCAATCGTGAAACAATACAAATGGAGTTAATTCTAATGAAAAATGAAATCGTGTTTCAATCGTATCCAAATGGCTTAAATAAAATCATCAGACTGCCTGAGATATCAATAAATTGGTACTCGATACCCAATGCCTTAGGCTGGAAGCATCGAATAAATTAAAAAAAAAAATTCCCGAGCTCAGTGAGAATAAGCAGACAAACACTGCTGAACCTTAGAAAGGTGGACACCGAGAAAAAAAAACTTCTTACTCTTGAGTTATTCCTTTTGTAGAGTATATAAAACCAAGCAATTTTTTTCTTTGTTTCAGAATATGCTGGGCATTTAGGTACTGACGATGCTGAATGGCGAGCAGCAGAAGAGCAACATATTCTTCAAATGATTGATAAATTTTAAAAACCTCTACACAATTTTTTCTATTACTGCGAATAGAACAACAAATTAATAAATGCGTTTCTATTCACTAAATAAATTTTCACAAAAAAATCTTACAAATACGGTATTTATTTTAAATGTTTTTTTTTTTTTCTATTATGTAAATATTAAAAAATAAATAAAGCTTTGTAAGCGTATTTCTAAATAGTTTTTCACACTCATGAATATTTCCTAATGCGTCGGCACGCGACTAAGAGTGTTCGATTATATAAAAAAATAATCGATTATCGATTATGAAAAATAATCGATTATTGATTATGAGGAATACTAGATTATTCCGATTAATCGATGGTAAATAATCGATTAAATCTATTTCATTCTACTTTTTTTTTTTTAGTAAAATTTCCCCGCTTTTTTTACAGGGAAATAATCTGGTCTTTTTTATAATCGATTATGGGAAATCGATTAATCGATTATATCTTTTTTAATAATCGATTATTTTGCTGCCCTATTCGCAACATTAATAAAATGTATTATACATTTATATGCACTCGCTCAGGGGCCCACATCTTGTGGGTACGTGGATGGCGACCACGAGCTGCCCAAGCTGGGACAGGCAATCCTTCTGTTCTTTGTATGTCTGTCTCTTCCTTCCTATTTTCAACAGGCGTCAGACCGTGCGACGAGCCGGCATGTAATATACTTCTCGGTTTCAAAAGCGCATGATAGGGTTGGAGGAAAAAAGTGAGGTCCACCAACCCCGCATCGCGGAAATAAGGCGAGGACAGAAGAAGAAGATACATTTATATACACGACCATAATTTCAATCAAGTAATAATCTCAAATTATTTTATTTTATGTTATCGTTATCGGTACATCATAATCATGGACTTCCGGATCATGATCTAATTGTACACTTTTTCTTATTGAACGTGATTTCCTACGAGATTCAAATGCCGATGATTCGTCCTAAAAAAAAAAATTATATATTCAAAGCTAATTTTGGAATTATATTTAATTGGCTGATACCTCTTCAAAGTCCAAATATTTTTTTTCTTTTAAATACGGGCAAATTATTTCAGAAGATGATATTTCATCTAATGGAATAATAAAAGAATCACGGCTTTTTTCTAAAAATATATCATTATTATAATTTAAAAGAACAAAAATGCAATTATAAAGAATAGCTATTTATATTACTTGAATATTGTTGCTTGATTTCCAATTTATTTTCCATATCCTCTTCTTCCGGGATATCTAAAATAATAATATCATTAAAATTATTTTTAAACATATTAAAAAAAAATAATAATAATTACCAAAAGATAATGAAAGGTCTGTTGAGGTTTCTAATTTTTCTTTTGATGTTGAAATTGTTGAAGGATATTCATCACTCCGGCTAGAGGGGTAACAATAGCATATTGTCGACGTCTGGGATTCCCAAATCGGCATATCTTCCTTTTCTAATCTGCTTCGAGGTTTAAATTTTGATAATATTGGTAAATCTTGAACTTCTTTAAAGCGGTATACCTAGTAATTAATAGTAGAATGTCAAGGGCAGTCTGGTAGATTTGGGGAATAAATAAAAATGAATAGGTCTGAAGTGAAAACTTCTATGGCGTTTTTAAATCGATTCTTAGAGAATAATTGTTTAAAAAAATTCAGCTATACCAAATTTGTCCGAAAAACGTTTGGCCTCGGGATGTGACTGATTAATCAGACCAATTTATACAGCAGAAATTGTGTAAGCTTTCGCAGTGCCCCTAAAGAAGTTTCCACTTCAAAAATGCCTTTTTCATCTTCTCAGGATTGCACTTTCCTAGTTTCTGATTTTACTATGGAGGAGGTTAGGCTTGGCATTAGCAACTCTAGCCCTAGGATACATTGTCCTCATTGTCTAATAATTACCCAGATCCGGGAATTTTCGTGATGAAAAACCTTTTAGATATTTTGCAAGGAAATCCAGTTCCTGAAGGGTGGAATACTCGCCTCATAATGACCCTGGCTTGGCGAAGTCTTATCGTCTCATTGCTTTATCCTCCTGCTTTTGTAAGGGTGTTGAATCTCAGGCTGGAGTATTTATATCTAATAATATACTTCCGATTAATCAGAATGGAGAAGGTAGAGGCTCTATGGACTATAGCGATAGTTACTTCTGACATATATGGGAGCTTTAGCTAGGTCAAACACATTTCTAATATCTTTTGATTTAACATCTGATTATGATTTTGTTGATTGGAATTCCTCGGAGATTGTTAATGTTATAGTGGCTTTGTTTTAAGAGCGAAAAGTGTTTGTTAGGTTGGAGGGGATGTTGTATGGACCTAGGACTATCAGAAGAGGTTTAGCTCAGGGTGATATTTTGAGCCCTCTATTATTTCTTAAGGTGAATATCGCCTCCTTTTTGGGGTATAAGAAGAGTTTGAGGCGATTAGCTGAAGAAATTGAAGAAAACTCAAATTATAAAAATCTCATGGTGTCATGGTATCCAACTCTATTTGAGATGCCTCCTCTTGGGAAGGAAACGGAACCCATCTTCCCAGGAAAGTTCCTAAGATGGAGTAAAAAAAATTGCAAGACATATGCAGCCAAAATTATTTCTTTTATTATGCCGTTCCAGGCCAACGTTTCGATCACTGGTCTAAAGTTCCTCAGAGTAAGCACATGTCAGGATACTAATGACTGAAGAAAGAAGAAGGGGCTGTAATTAGAATAGTAGACATTTTATCGAGAAGAAAGTCAAGTCGGCCCTTAGTTAAAAAAATCTGGTGTGACTGGCGCACAGCACACAACTTTCTCTTACCTTCGGTAATCGAAAGTTGTGTTCTGTGCTTGTCACACCAGATTTTTTGTGTCGACATATATTTAGTTCCCGACAGTACGGAACATATGAATTCAGATGTAAAATTTATAAGTATGGGAAAATATTTATATTTTGTTACCATGGCAACCATTTCTCCTATCTTCCCTATGAAATACAAGAGTAAAGTGGTCTTCAGAAGATTTCAATTGCAAAATGAGAATATACATTTGAAAGAGCATCTAAAAAATAATTGATTTTTGAATTTAAAAAAAATCGTTGGAGCAAATTTTGAGAAAATCGAAAAAAACTGAAAAAGTACATCAGTAAAGTACTAGTAATCTTTGGCCGATTTTGATTAAAAGCTTATTTTTCCGGTCCCGGGGGGTGTTTAACTTAAATATAAAATTTCAACCTCGTAGCTCAATTCCTTCATGCTTAAAATTGAACACACACCCACAGACAGACCATGTCGCGAAAACCACTTTTTTGGATTCAGGGGACCTCAAAACGTGAAGATCCATCAAAATCTCGACATCGAATTTTTGACATGAATCCAATACTTTCTCTCTATATATATATTACATATATACATAGGTAAGAGAAAGTAAAAATGAAATGGGAAAAACTACCTCAGTAAAGAAGAAATGCCAGATAACTGCCCAGGGCCGCCGAGAACCAGACCGGGGCAGTAAATAATAAATAAAAAAATAGGCCTCCACTTCCCCCCCCCCCCAAAAAAAAAAAGATTAAATTGTAAATCTGAATAAGCCTATAGGCCCTATATGCTTCAAAGGAAAAAAAATATTTTTTTTCATGAGTTATCTTCAAAGGGCTTAGGACCCCGTTAAGGAAAATAATTATAATAGTTGAAATTCAAGGGGTTCCAACCCCGGCAATATATCCACCATTACTCCTCTGCTCTCTTCCTTATTTTAATACCAGAAATAAATTTCATACTTGAAAAGGCCATTCCCTAGGAATAACTCTGAGTCCGCAAGCAGATGCCATATTAATGTGAGGCGAAGTGGGTAAATTACAAGTTTTGCAAGTAATTTTAACATCTTCTCCTAACTAAAAAAAAAACAGAATTTTAAACTAATTTAAAAAAAAGAAAAATTAAATTAAAATTTTTATAAATGTTACCGCCAATTTATCAAGTTTTTTGCTTTTTAGTTGTAATAATTGCATCAAAAAAGGATATTTTATTGGCCTTGGAGTTATTCTTGCTCGTGCGCAAATGGATGGAGGATGAGGCGAACTTTTCATTGAATAACTATCTAATGAATCGCCACAAATACTTTTTATTTGCCTCCTTTCGGATAATATTTTTAATTGTTTTTCACCTAAAATAAAGAAAATATGATGGTTTATTTAAATGAGACTAGGTTGCGTATAACGTTATATGTTGTAGAAACAGTCTGCGTTTCTACTAATATGCTAAACAACATATAAAAGAAAAAAAGATATAAATTTAATTAATAACTCACTTAAACGAAATCCACGTCTTTTGATTTTTTCCAAATCCGGCCGCGAATAAATATATTCCCAAAATTTTAAAACTTTTTGTCTGCAATTTTCATCATTAAGATGATTGTCTCTATCCTCATCAATAGAAAAATCAAGATATATTTGATTAAAACTTTCCTGATCTAATGAAGTAAAACCAGAATCCCAAGAAAAAGAATAATGGGACAAATCTTCATTCTCCAAATTTTCTTTATCCTAGAAAAAAATACAATTTTATTAATACTGAATAAATTATGAATTTGTGTTGAAAAAGATGGGAATTTCTAAAACTATATTTCATTATTCAGGGACGTGCGAGGTCAACTCGAAATATGTAAAATGCGCCATCCAGGCTGGAGGAAAAAAGAAATATATACCGGTAAAGAAAAAAAAATTTTAATGTTCGAAATTCGAATAATCGAAGAATCCCCCCGATTCTTCAAATGTGAGTTCGACACTCCCTCAAGAAAAAAAAAAAAAAAAAAAAATGAATGAAAGATGGATATTCCTCTTGGCTACGCTGAAGTTCTTCAGAGTACCTTCATCTTCTCGCATTTATTTATCATTTTTATTCGTTTTTTCTCCACCCTAAATGATTTTCCTGTCGTGCAGTCGAACACAAGTAAGTCACTATTAATCATTAAGGTGCTCGTCTCGAAAAACTGTTAGAACACGATTCAGTACCGAGCTTCTCTAGGCGGCAAGAGATGGCGTTAGTTTTTCCCATAGGTATACAAGAGATTTATTCCATTTCATTTGAAAGATTCCAGCTAATTAATTAACGGTAAAAAATTAATTATTTTTTAATACAATGATTACTAATTTAATTATCTATAAGATATAGAGCGAATTTTTTAAAAATATCTTTTATTTAATGCGATTAATTAAAAAAAAAATTTTATTTTTTCGAAAATCAAAAAAAAGGGCTTCTATAAGTTGTAGATATTTTAAATAGCTTTAATTTTAAAAAAAATTTGAGGTCGATAGCTTCAAAATTGGGGCCGCTGGAATCTTCCAAAATTAGCACCCCGAGACGCGCACCTTTAAATCTATTCCAATTTTTACCCTCCGGTAAATACGCTACTCTCAATTATTAGATCATAAATGTTATATTTTCCCTCAATACTCAATATTCAACTCTCAATGAATTTATTACGAGGATCTGGAACAGAGGTTTCAGCCGGTGTGCCCCGGCACTCAAGGGTGCCGCGTGAATGGCTAAGGGTTTTTCAAACAGACGGACACTTATTATTATTATATTTATGGTTTTTATTTTTCTCATTCCCCAAGGGAGCAGGATTTCCTACCCCCATCTTCTTGACAACGCCTCTGGCCGGTTATTTTTCTGTTGATCTGTCTCGACTTTAATATAAAAATTAAATAAATGTCAACATACTATTTTAAAAGAAGATCCATGTATAGAGTAACTAGGACTAATAGTTTTTTCTTTGTCACAAATTAAATCACATTTTTCCATTTTTTGGAATATTTAATGAATATTCTTTATTTATATTTTTGTTTTGCTACTTGGCAACTCTATAAAAATACTTTTGTTTCTTGAGTTTTTTTATTCCTTTTATATATCACCCGATTTGCATGTAGAAAAAAAAAAGCGGTCGTCAAAGCATTGGTCAAAATGATTATTTATTCATTTTGTCTCTTCCCTATTGCAGACGTATTTTAACTCATTCAAATATCCTTTTCTTTGTTTATCCTAATCCACCTCACCAAGTTTGTCGGTGTTCGAAAGAACAAATTTGAATAGGGGGATTACCTCTCGGATTATCCAAACCCCACTTCCCCCCCCTCAAAAAAAAAAAAATTCTGACTATGACTGAGAATAAACTTCAGCATTTTGGTCTAGTTTTCATGTTAATTTCGAGAAACATTCTCATTATTTTAAGACGAATGTTTATTTCAAGGCGTCAGAGGAAGATAATCGGTACCCCCTTCCTCTTGGGATTCTCATTACATAAACATTCTTTTTCCTTGTCTTCCCTCCCCCCCTCCTAAAATATGTATTTACTTCTGGTTATGAAGTTCAATAATTTGGTGATTTTTTAATTGGCCTCATCCCCCTTTCGTTCCTTTTGTCACGGGATAATTAGGGTAAAGGACGCCCTCAAAGGTCCAAAGATTTATCCCCTCTGCGTCCTTGAATATAGCCCCTATATTGAAGATAATTTTTCATACCGAATGATAACAATTCATTACATAATCTCATTACACATTTAATTATTCTCATTATCTCAAATGTTTATTTTGATTGCAAAATAATTTATCAGATAATAAATTCCTCATTATTTAATTTAAAACATTAACATGTTTAGTGATTTTATTTTCCACTAGGGGATTTTTGGTTCAAAAGATTGGCTACCCTTCTAAGGTCGTTCAAGTTGACTTTTGGACTTTTAATTTTTCTTGACATTTTTCCATTTGTAAAGCAACTTCAATTTTTCTTTATTGTAAAATAATTTTATTTTTTTTTATTCAAAAATGGCTCGAGTTCTTGTAGGTGTCAAAAGAGTAATCGATTATGCAGTCAAGGTAAAAAAAAATATTTATTTAAATTAATTAGAAGGTTAATTAGTTAAAATTATATATCATTATTATGTAATTTAATCAATCTAATTTTGATTTTCTAGATTCGTGTTAAGCCTGATAAAACTGGAGTAATAACTGAGGGAGTAAAACATTCGATGAACCCTTTTGATGAAATTGCTGTTGAAGAAGCAGTGAGAATGAAAGAGAAAAAAATAGCTAATGAAATTATCGCTGTTTCATGCGGGCCAGCACAATCGCAGGTGATTTTTGAAGGAAAATTGAGATTTCTCTCTGTCATGTAATAGCATAACAACAGCGTTGTCCAAAGATAGAGTGAGGAACAGGTTTTGTATTGAATATATCAATATTCTTGTTATTAGAGTTTGGGATTGAGGTTGATTCGTTTATTTTGGTTAAAACAACCTGTTGGTCTAGTAAAAGATATTGAGATTTATTCCTTTGTAATAGACTCCAGGAATTATATATCTTAAATCTTACTTATTAGCAAACATTTGGGGACGTCCACACCGTTGTTGGATGCAAGTGCCAAGCTGTGGATTACAAAGTCTCAACACGACTCGGGTTCCGATCCAGCTTGTCGCAAATAATTCGAAGTCTCTTCTTAGGGTAGAAAAGTCACTCCACAGACACAAACCAATTTGTGGTGGCTTAAAAATGAGGATTGCTCTGACTAGGTGGCTGAGAAAGACCTGCGCCTCCGAGGAGGTAACCCTGGATCTGCAGAAGAATGTGGGCCGGGTGCTGAGAAGGAGCTATACCTCATAAAATCCAATCCACCGTTTTTCGATATTGAGTGGATTCTCTATTCATTGATTAAATTCCCCCCCCATTTTTATTAACAGACTATGGCTAGCCAGATATTTGTAGACCTAGAGAGAACTTTATAATTAAATAAATAAATAAGAGCTGCCTTTCTGTTGGGACCAATCACAGGCTCGACAGTACTAATTAAAAAAGGTTCCTCATTGGTCATGATTAACCAGGAAAAATAATTTGCGTATTATTCTTTTATTTTGTAGATATTTCGGTTCCAGTGTTATGCAATCATCTTCACTACAAGCAAGCAGGTGTTTTGAGAATCGCTGCAAATTTTGCAGTTCATCTAGTTGAATATATTGGTAGGAATGTGTCGGTTTGCAAAACACCTGTCGCTTATACTGAAGATAATTCAATCATACTGGGATTAAGATATTTACATAATATTTTTCGTGCCTTGGAAGATGTGCTTTTTGATTGTAAGAGATAGATGAAGGTCCCAATCCTGGAATTGATATATCAGTCTGACTCAATAAATTATATTGGCCTGATTTCTATATCTTCTTCCTAAGCTAAATCAGTCTCAAAGTTTCCCGATGTTAAGTGCTTCTCACCGACACTTCTTCTTCTTAAGTTGCCGTCTCCCTTCAGAGTTTGGCCATCATCATGACTAGGATAGCCTTAGAAGCCACTGCCCGGAATAGACCCGACATCGAGGAGAACTTGAACCACTCGTGCAGGTTTTTTAGCCAGGATGTTCTTCTTCTCCCGACGCTCCGCTTTCCCCAGATCTTTCCTTCCATTATAAGACGGAGCATTGAATACCTCTCGCCACGAAGAACAAGCCCAAGATACTCCAGCTTTCGCCTCTTTACATTGAACATTAGTTCTGGTGTTTTGTTCATGGCTAGCAGAATGTTCGAGTTGCAAACTTTTCTACCCAGGAGATGCGGAGCATTCTTCTGTAGACCCACATTTCGAAAGCGTCTACTCGTTTACACAGATCCTTATTTAGGGTCCATGATTCCACTCCATAGAAGATTTCACCGACACTAATTAGAATGAATGAATATGAACCGGAAATATAATATGTAATAAACGAATATTGAAAAATATGATTGTATTTTAGGAAACACTTCGGACTGCTCTAGCAATGGGAGTCGATAAAGCAATTCATGTCGAAGTTTCTGGTAAAGATTACGAAACCCTTCAGCCAATTCATGTTTCAAAAATTCTTGCGAAAATTGCTCAAGATGAAAAAGCTGATTTAGTTATTGTTGGCAAACAGGTAAAAATATATTGCTTTAATTTCAATACCTAAAGAAATGTTAATAATAATTTTGTATTATTAAACAGGCTATTGATGATGATTCTAATCAAACAGCACAAATGACCGCGGCAATTTTAGATTGGCCTCAAGGAACGTTTTGCTCAAAAGTAAGAAATATTATTAAAATACTTTATTATAATATGGCCTAATTAAATATTTCATTTTATTAGATTGAAATATCTGGCTCTGATTTGGCAATCACAAGAGAAATTGATGGAGGACTTGAATCAATTAAAATTAAATCGCCAGCAGTTTTAAGCGCTGATCTTCGACTTAACGAACCTCGATATGCAACTCTACCTAATATCATGGTAAATAAATAGATTTTTTGAATTTCAAAAGATTAAGAAAATAATTTAAACGCCTTTCTTTATATTTTATATTATAATAATTATTTTCTTATGACCTAAAAAGTAGTTTATGTGTTTTTTTTGTAAAGGGGGGGAGGTTAAGGGCTTAGTTCTCTCAATTATCCGTCTTTGAAATTATTCAAAGCTATGTTTGTGCTTAAAATTGGACAAAATTACACCCCCTGGAGTCGAACCAGGACCTCCGCGCTTTCGCGGCGGGTGGACTACCCTTATTCTAGGGCGCTATAATAAAAGAATGCGCATACAGGTCATAAAAAATTAAAGGGAATACTGTTTGTAAGCCATATAATTTGAATAAATTTTTGCCGCGCAGGATGTTATACCCTTTCCGTAAAAAATTAGATGTGAATTTATAACAAGTGTGGTATACAAATCTGGGTATTGTTATTCAAGCACCGTTAGTAGTACTCAGATGAATTGAAAAATTAAATGAGAATAAGTAGATTAATACTTGGACGATGTGGTAGTTGGAATTTTGAAGTACAAAACAATTTTAAAAAAAATTACCTTGATATTATTTTTATTTTCAGAGCATTTAGCTTACAAGTTTTTGCCCAAGAAACATCTGTTTCGGCAATTTGCCTTCATCAGAGCCATAACTGTAAAAAATGAAAAAATTAGCAAAGATGAATCACAAAAATTATATACCTATAAATGGCTCTGATTAACAACAAATTGCCAAACAGTGTTTTTTGGGCAAAAACTTGTAAGCCAAATGCTCTGAAAATAAAAATAAAATCAAGATAATTTTTTAAAATTCAAAATTCCAACTACCACATCGTCCAAGTATTAATCTACCATTCATTTACTTATATAAAGCTGGACTACTAAAATTGTTTTAATAATTAAATGAGAATGTAATTATACTGGTTTTAGATAAGATGTCTGGAGAAAGGTAGGAGGAAAATTTTTTTTTAGGAACCGCTTATCATATACTAAAATATGCAAATATTTCGGCTGGCCTAATGCTTGGTTATCTTCACTTTTTACTTTCTCTTACCCTATATAGGATATAAGAGAGAGAAAGTATTACGATCATGTCAAAAGTTCGATGTCGAGATTTTGATGGATATTCACGTTTTGAGGTCCCCTGAGTCCAAAAAAGTGGGTCCCGCAATTTGGTCTGTGTGGACATTTTTAACCATGAAGAAAATGAGCTACGAGGTTGAAATTTTAAATTTAAGTTAGGTACCCCCCCCCCGAACTCGTGTAAATAAACTTTTAAACAAAATCGGCCAAAAAGTACTAGTACTTTACTGATGTACTTTTTCAGTTTTTTTTTTTCGATTTTCTCAAAATTCGCTCCAAAGATTTTGTTTAAAATTCAAAAATCTACTATTTTTTAGATGCTCTTTAAAAAGTATGTATATCAGTGAAATTTTTCGTGAAAATTGTTTACTGATGTGGAAGCATTCATAGCTCTGCGCCATATATGCATCGCGTGATTAAGTTTGTAACTTAGATGCTTAGGGCAACTAAATATATCTCGATACAAAAAATCAGGTGTGACCAGCACGGTACCCTTCGGTAAGAGAAAGTTGTGTGCTGTGCTTCAGTCACACCACATTTTTTCGTTTTGTATTGTAAATATTAGCATAGAGATATGAGAGTAAGTCGAATGAAACTTTGGAACGGACGAAATATTTGCACAATATAATAAGGTAAAAATATTTGTGACAATTTTTTTTCCTGATATCACATCTGAAAAAAATTTTATTATCGTCAATCATTTCCATTAATAAACATATATTTTATTATTATTATTTTTTTTTAATTTTAGAAAGCCAAAAAGAAGCCTTTAAAGAAAATCACAGCCAAAGATTTAGGAGTGGATCTAGCCGCTAGAATTGAAGTTTTAAATGTTGAAGATCCACCGACAAGACAAGCAGGATCTGTTTTAGCTGATGTTGATGAACTTTTAGGAAAATTAAAAGAAAAAGGACATGTTTAAATTTTTTTTTGTAAAACAGGTAAAAAAAAAATTAATATCAATAAATTATAATATAATTATGATTTATCGATTATTATTATTTTAGGATCTTTTTCAAAGAGAAGAAATAAATAAATTTTTATATAGAATATATTTGTGTTTGTATTCAGCAAGAACGATGTAAAATTATTTTCAAGTGTATATTTTTTTGGAATATAATATATTGTTTTTACGATGAATAATTTGTTTTTTATTATTTGTAACCATTAATAAAGAACTTCTAAATGATTAGGTATCCAAATGGCTTTTATAAAGTCATCTGGAGACCGAGCCCGCGACGTTCGGTATAGAAGGTAGGCACGCTAGCCCGCGACGTTCGGTATAGAAGGTAGGCACGCTACCAACTAGACCAAGCCCGTAGGATATATATCGCGTATGTGAACCGCGAAACGGAAATTTATATAATTAAATATTTATTAATACATTTATAAATTTCCGTTTCGCGGCTCACATACGCGATATATATAATATCTTAAATATTATAAATAATTTCTTATAATATATATTTAATTATTTTTATATAAATTATAATAATTTTTTTCAATAAAAGTAATAAAATCAAGAAGCTCGATTGCTTTGACTTTGACTCCATTGAAAAGGCAAGCGAATGCCGCGTCTCTTTATCTTATCCATGACTTTGCCAACGAAACCAACAGGCTAAAATATTTCTCACATGTCATCAAACCAACTTATATTTCATCTTAATTATTTCCATTTTTTAAGGTCAGTAATGCATTTAAATATTTATTTAATTGGTTCAGAATTATTATTTTCAATAAATTAAATAATTTAAAATATTCTAAACTCATGACTCAACTTGATAACCTTTCTGTCAAATTTTATTTTTTCATTTTTTTATTTAATATTTTATTTTTATTTCTTTTAATCATTTAATATTTATTTTAAAATTAATTCGGTATTCAAATTATATAAATCAAATAGATTATTTGCTTTATTAACTCATTCACTATTTCCTTCTCTTTGACAAATAATTTTTTTTTTTCCTTTATTTTTGTTTAAATATCTATGTGTTTTGTTTAAAATTATTTTTCTTATAATCAAACTATTTCTATCAAGATTAACCAATACAAATAATTTAATTACGTGTTTAGAAATATTTATATAAATCATTTATGGATTTTTTTATTTTTAAGAAGAATCTTTGCCTCTCTTCTATGTTTTAAAATGTATTTTAATCACTCATTATTTCAAATCTATATATAATTATTTATGTTGAAAATGATTTATTTTTCCATTTTAGATGTGATTTGGATCAAAAGACTCCTCTTCAACTCAAATGTTTGGAGCTCTGAGAGAACATTATGTCACTCAAATATATATATCATAGAATTTTATTCTTCAAATGGATAGAAATGAAATTACTGTGTATATAATAAAAGGAGAGAAAATAATTCCCCTGTGTCCCCTTTGCCAGTATGTTTCAAAGAAAATATAGTTGATTAAATATCATGAAACAAGGTAAGCCTCAATAATTTTTGATTAACAGATATAACAAAATCAAAACACTAATTTTTTATTTTAAACTAGCTTACAAGCGCTCGCTACGCTTCGCTGCGCTACGCTTCGCTCACACTTGAAAGCTAGCTGGGGGGCTTCGCCCCCAGACCCCCACTGGGGGGCATAGCCCCCCAGACCCCCCGTAGTTTTTTAGGACTTAACGTCTTCCTTTAAGACTTAACCTCTTCTTTTATGATTTAAAGCCTACTTTTATGACTTAAAGTCTTCTTTTAAGACTTAACGTTTTCTTCTATGACTTAACATCTTTTATGAATTCAACTTCTTTTATCCACAATTCAACTTTACTCTAACTTTCACACTCTTTTAATCATTCATACGCTTAGCCCACATCCTACACCAGTGGTTCTCAACCTTTTTTGACCCATCGCCCCTTTCTGGAGGTTGACTAACACCTATCGCCCCCCTTTACATTTTCAATGTATGCCTAATTTTAATTTGAAGTAAAGTGTAAATAATAAATCAGTTTTATTATTTTAAACAATTTTATTACCGTAGGTCTATATACAGGGCCGCAGACAGACTTGACGGGCCCCGGGGCTGCTAATAATACGGCCCCCACCCCCCAAAAAAAAACTTAAAGTTTTCTTTTTTTAGTATGTAAAAGGCTATTGTGGCCTTCATATGCCAACACTTTTTTACACAGTTTTTGAAAAACTTTTGAAATAGTTATAGGTATATACATAGCTTACAATATTTATTTAAATAAAGTTATATAACTATTTCAAAAGTTTTTCAAAAACTGTGTAAAAAAGTGTTGGCATATGAAGGCCACAATAGCCTTTTACATACTAAAAAGAGAAAACTTTAAGTTTTTTTTTTGGAGGTGGGGGACGTATTATTAAGTAGCCCCGAGGCCCGTCAAGTCTGTCTGCGGCCCTGTATAGAGACCTACGGTAATAAAATTGTTTAAAATAATAAAACTGATTTATTATTTACACTTTACTTCAAATTAAAATTAGGCATACATTGAAAATGTAAAGGGGGGCGATAGGTGTTAGTCAACCTCCAGAAAGGGGCGATGGGTCAAAAAGGTTGAGAACCACTGGTTTAGAGAGACTGTTTTATTAAATAGAGGCATCCTTCCTCCACATCTCACTCTTGCATTAAAATTCTATCAGTAAAAACCACATTTGATTTTATTTAACTCATTTGGATACCAAATGGCTTAAATAAGAATGCTTGGAACCCAAATACAGCGTACATATACCTGGTGGGCCAATAGTGCGTGGGCTAATTAACGGACATTTTTTAAAGTATTCAATTTTATTATAAAGATTATAAAAATTGCATTCATGGGATGCTCAGCTATTTTGCCAATATTGGTCATATTGGGAGAAAGTAACGATTTGCAAAACATCTGTTGATTGTACTGAAGATGATTACATATCACTGGGGCTGAAATATTTACAAATAAACGGACAATACGCCAAAGTATTTATTTTTTGGCCGAGGGTTTTTATAATAAAATTGATTATCCTTAGGGCCATCTACAAACAATTTTTAAAGTTTGTTGATCGTGCATAATGTGGGGCCTTTAGGGCTACAAATTAAAAAATAATTTTGTTCCAATTGCAATTCTTATACACGTATATCCATATCAAAGTTATTTTTACAGTGGAGAATTGGAGATATCAACCAAATTGGGATTGTCCAGGTTAATAAAACTCCCAGGATAAGACGTTTCGGCCTGAATTTATTTGACCATCTTCAGTTATCGGGAATTATACACACAGTGCAAGTACACATGTGATCAAACCAGGACTCGTCAATAATAAAATATATTTGCTTCATACCAAATTCTATGGATCCTGTGTCCCAAGCTCAGAGATAACTGAAGATGGCCAAATAAATTCAGGCCGAAACGTCTTATCCTGGGAGTTTTATTAACCTGGACAATCCCAATTTGGCCGATATCTCCAATTTTCCACTATAATCACATCACAGCCACAACCTCAAAAGCAAAGTTATGTTTTTTTTAAATGGAACGCCCTGTATATTATTGCATATTTGGATTCTACGGCCAATTTTAGTATGACTTTATGTCATGCAATGTATTCCAAACCAAACCGTTTAGCCGCAAATTGAGTTTTTGTGAAAAAACTGCTGTCTGAAAAAAATTGAATATCGAGCGAACCATAAAACTTAGGGGACTGTTCTTTTGTGATGTTACTAATCATGAAATGTACTATTGTAGGCCAGATGGGTATTCTTGTGTTGGGAGTAATGGTCATGCAAATTTGGAAAATTACAATCATGGATCAACCAAGGATAACTCCATTTTTTCAACTATTCCATAATTTATGATAACAAAAAAAAATATTTATTATAGACAAAAAAATTTTAAAAAATCCAAACGCAAAACAAAATTGTAATAAATAGAAAAGAGAAGCTTAATATTCGAAAATGTATTTACATTTCCTTTAAAATCATTTATTTGAACTTTTCGAAAAACAAATTAGGGTTATGATTAGGTGAGCAGGTGCGTCATTTTGTTGAAAAATCATAACCCTAATTTGAGCAAGCGGGACTTCTTTGAGAGTTCTAATAAATGATTTTAAAGGAAATTTAAAGACATTTTCTAATTTAGCATATATTTTCTATTTATTACAATTTTGTTTTGCGTTTTTTAAAATTATGTTTTGAGTTTTTTTAAATTATTTTGCCTATAATAAATTTTTTTTTTTAGTTATCAGATATTTTGAAATAAAAAGAAATCTACCAAAAATAGATTTAGAAACATTATATCAACTGAAAGATAATTAAATTTCACGTCTCATGGCATAAAAAAG
>JAKCPI010011193.1:0-31721 GCA_023213315.1 Euborellia annulipes | reverse complement strand
AGTAGGAAGCCAGGGCTAGGCATACATAACTCTCTTATTATTATTTAGGACAGGAACACAAAGGTATTACCATGGTCAATATCTTCTGCCGAATTAAATCAATTATCCCACCCAATGCAACATATTCACGGAACACAAGAGAGGCATCTTACCAGCATCCCTATGCTGTTCAGGTCACGACTAACAGAACAAGTCAATTCCAGTCTTCCTTTGTCCCCATGACCTCCCGTGATTGGAACAAGCTCCCTGCGTCTATCTTCCCCAAAACCTACAATCTTCAGACTTTCAAGTCTAACCTCAACAGGCATCTTCTCCAGTTCCGCAGTTGAGTTTCCCCTTTATGCTTCTCCTTTTGTTTTTATTTTCTTCCTGGCTGCATGTGACTATTGGTCATTATAGCTCTTCGGACCAACATACCCATTACAAAAAAAAAAAAAAAAAAAAAAAAAATTTACATGGTCACTAAAGATAGCAACCGACGTTTCGTCTGCCTTGATTAAAAAGTGTTCTAAAAGCTGCATTCACACCGCTTTTGCGTGAAACATATTTATAAATGGAGATATTTAATTTTCACTGGGCTTTAAATAATTCATACGACATTCGTATGCAACTCCCCAAATATTGAATATATCGAGTTAGAAATACAAATATTTCTCTCATTTAAAAACCCATAAATTAAACAATTTCTATTTTGAAGAATTCTGGAAAATGTTTTAATAGTTGACTCAATTACATCGCAAGGAATTGATCATAAAATGAATTTCCCTTTGTGAGTTTCGGAATCGAACCCAGGATCTCCAGGATGTTTGGATCACCAACATACTCACAAACTGTTATTTATTCCTCTGACTAGTAAAGTCCTTTCCAATTGAATATTAATACCGATATATATATATATTTCTAAACCTGATAGCACAGTATAATTATAATTGTAGTTAATGAGGATGGTTAATAAATGTAAATGTTTTCTTCCCCATCAAAATTCTGGTGTGACAAGCACCTAATTGAAAGTTGTGTTCGACCACTCACCCCAGATTTTGTTTATATAACAAAAAGAAGTGAATTTATTAGCTTCATTATTCTATTCCAAAAGGTCACTTTTCATTCAAAGTTATCTAGAAAATAAAAGTTTTTTTTTTTTTTAAAAACCTATCATATCTCGATTTCTCATATCATACTAAACTTATGACTTTTGTATCTGATAATCCACTTGAGACAGGGGCGGGAGCTCGCCCTCCTGGACCCCCCCCTGTCTGTTTAATCTTTATTTTGCAATAGAAACAGGGGCGGGGCGGGGAGATCCCCTTTTGTTTCATAATCCTCAGGTGGATGGAGATATTTCAAATGCTTAGAAATCACAATCTTTCATTGGCTACTAATTTTAGGTTTGTCGTTCAATTATAATATAAAACAAATTCTTTCTTTTGTTATTTTATTTAGGACAATTTTTTTCAACATTGACTTCTAGGTCATACTTTTCCAAAAATATACAAAAAAATCTGGTGTGACTGGCGCTACAGCACACAACTTCTCTTACCTTCGGTAAGAAAGTTGTGTGTAATGCTTATCACACCAGATTTTTGTGTCATTATATATTTAGTTCCCGACAGTACGGTACATTTGAATTCAGATGTAAAATTTATAAGTATGGGAAAATATTTATATTTTGTTACCATGGCAACCATTTCTCCTATCTTTCCTATGAAATACAGAGTAAAATGGTCTTCTGAAGATTTCAATCGCAAAATGAGAATATACATTTGAAAGAGCATCTAAAAAGTAATTGATTTTTGAATTTAAAAAAAAATCGTTGGAGCAAATTTGAGAAAATCGAAAAAAACTGAAAAAGTACATCAGTAAAGTACTAGTACTCTTTGGCCGATTTTGATTAAAAGCTTATTTTTCCGGTCCCGGGGGTGTTTAACTTAAATACAAAATCTATTTTGTATGTTAACAATATAAAATATACTGTGAGTATAAAAATGTATGTTTATGACCATTTGTTAGCATAAGAAAAAACTTTTAATGAATGTATGTATTAATTTTCTAGCTTGAAGGGCTGAAGATGGCCTTGTTGATCATGGCCGGAAACGTTCCTAAATAAAGAGTGTTAGCAAAATAGATGCTTTTTATTTATCATTGGCTGCATCCTCTTCATCTCATTAATCTAATTTATATAACAGCCACCAATTCGCTTTATACTTAAATATAAAATTTCAGCCTCATAGCTCAATTCCTTCATGCTTAAAAATGAACACACACACACAGACAGACAGACCATGTCGCGAAAACCACTTTTTGGATTCAGGGGACCTCAAAACGTGAAGATCCATCAAAATCTCGACATCGAATTTTTGACATGAATCCAATACTTTCTCTCTATATATATATTACATATATACATAGGTAAGAGAAAGTAAAAAATATATTAATAATTACAGTTTACAAAGCATTATTTCTAAATATTTCGAAATTTCCTGAAGAAGGGGTTCCGGCCGGCCGATTTTATATTTTATAAATTAAGAAAAAAAAAGAATCAATTGATTCTATATTTATTCTATCATGATAAAAATAATTCAAAAACAAATTAATGATGAGTTGACTTCTTTTTGTCTCGGCCTGTCCCAAGCCAAGCGAGGGAAACGCCACTTGGATCAACCAACAATCCCTCTTTGTTATTATTTCTGTTTAATTAATCAAAACGCGGGTTTACCTGGTGATATCGAGGATGAAAAGCAAGGAGCAGGAGCAGGCATGGAGCACTCCAGCACTGGTGATGTGTCGGTGTCGTGGATTGTTCAAGCATTCTTTGATGAGAGATGTCACTAAATCACAAGCTTGAGGCTTACTGAGGCGGCGACGTCAGCGCTGCAACCGCCACCGCTGTCGTCGTCGCCTTCGTCTCAAACCGAACAAAGCCGAACTCTCCCGAAGTGCAAGTGAATGTGTTATTGAAATAAACAAGTTTGTTTGTTGAATCTATTTTTAGTTTTAATAATAAAAATAATATAAAAGAGAAAGATAATTTTTTTTTTTTTAAATAAAATAAATTGAATACGTAATAAATTTTTAATATTTTAATAAAAATAGTAAAATAAAAAAAAAAGATTTTATTTTATCTATAAAAAAATGATTTCTCTCTCGTAAGAGAAAATTCCGCTGGAGCTCGAAAATTGGAAAAAAGTAAATCAGTAAAGTACTAGTACCCGAATTTTCTCAAACACGATTCATATTTGGACCGTAAATAGTATATATTTAAATATAGTGGGGTCGTCGAATGGAGTCAGCCAAGGGCGGATCCAGAGGTGTTTCTCGGGGGGGGGGGGTAATCTGGTGTGACTCGTCGCACAGCACACTATTCTTACGGTCATTTAAAGGCGCATTCTGTACTTGTTTGCCAGAATATATATACAAATCAAATTTTTAAGTATCTATATACATAATTCGCTAATGTCCGTCCGTCTGTCTGTCTGTCTGTCGCGCTCTATTTAGGTAACTTCCCGTTGGAATTTTGAAATGAAATTTTATATGCATAAAGAGGACCTTCTCGGGATTATAGGAAAATTAATTTCATCCCGAAATTTCTGAGTTATTAATTTTTAAAGTTACGATTTCTCCCATAGGAAATGTATAGAGAAATATTTATGTATTCTTTTCATTTGTGTATTCCATGAATGTAAACAAATCCTCAAGCAGGCATTGGATTGGAATGATAATAATTTTCTTTTTTATAATTAAGAAGAAAAGGCGCCCTCGGGGCTTGGCGTAGGGGTTAGCGTGCTAACCTCGTATACCAAACGTCGCGGGTTCGGACCCCAGGCAGTCCGATGATTTTATTTAAGCCATTTGGATACCAAATGGCTTAAATAAGAATGCCTGGACCCCAAATATAGATAAATTCATAAATAACGGTTATCGTCAAAGTCTTATATGGCCTAAGTTGCCGAAAATACTGTGTGTGAATGTGAGTGTGAATGAGAAAAAAATGTGAGTCTTTTTTTGTAAAAAAAAAATTATAAGGAATTTTTCAATGCGGTTTTTTTTTATATGAATTAAATTCATAAGAGATTATTGGGACATCGAGCTATAATTTTTTTAATGACTTATTAAAAAATTATCGTAATTAATTTTTTTGTTATCAAGCAAATACAAAAAAACAATCTGTCCCAATAATCTTTAATTTTTTTTTAAATTTAAAAAAATAAAATAAAAAAAAAGATTTTTAAAAAATGCTTTTATTTAAATTGAACTAAAAAGAGAGAAATAAGAAAGAAATAATTTAATTGTTCTTGTTAAAATTTTTTAATATTTATGACTTAAAATAAAAGTGGGGCGCGAGCCTCGGAATCACTTCGAAGCGCCCCACACTTTTATTTTAAGTCATAAATATTAAAAAATTTTAACAAGAACAATTAAATTATTTCTTTCTTATTTCTCTCTTTTTAGTTCAATTTAAATAAAAGCATTTTTTTAAAAATCTTTTTTTTTTATTTTATTTTTATTTTAAGCTTTTTAGTCTTTTAGTCTTATCAAAAATCATCAATATGATAAAGTACCACATTAGTTTGGCCTGTATTGATTTGGTTCAATTGAAAAATTATTCATTATCATAAAAAAATGACTCGTAAATATCAAAATTCAAAACTATAGTTAATAGGGCCTTATTTGCGTGAGGCTTCAAATAAAGTACCACATTAGTTTGGTCTATTTTGATCAAAACCACCATATAGTGGCGTCATCAAAAATGACTCTTAAGTATTACATTTCACACCTCTAGCCCATCGGGAAGTCTTTTGAAATTACATTAATTCACGAAGGGTTTCAAATAAAGTACCACATTAGTTTGGTCCATTTTGGTAAAACCAAACTCACAATTTGCGTCATCAAAAATGACTCTTAAATATCAAATTTCACACCTCTAGCTCATCGGGAAGTGTCCTTAACAAAGCCATAAAGTTGTTGACCTTGAAAGAGTAAGTTAAATAAAAGCATTTAATAATTAATTAAAAATGAATTTATTGTCATTATTAATCACATATTAATTAAGAAATTTTTAAAATAAGCTTAGATGATTTATTTAAAATTCATCTGTCAAATTAGTTGAGCATTCTTGCAATAGATGGCAGGCTAGTCTTACAGCCGATCCCCTAATAGCCTATATTTATATATTTTTATGCTTTTATAAAAGATACATAATATATAATAACATTTATTGTTAAAAGATCAATGAAAATGCATTAAATATTATTAGCTACCATTCTGACATCTCTTGGCAAATTTTCGAATTACATGATTTTTTGGGCTTACATTTTATGACATACAACGCCATCTTAGCGGGAAAAACATGCGTAACACCTTCACTCCCGAGGCCCCTTAAACGAGGCTTTGTATGGAGCCAAGCAAAAAAAAAAAAATATGAAGCATTAAAAAGGGATTAAATTGGATATTTTGTCAGCGTAATTGTTAACCGAGTCAAATGTCAGTGCAATTTGACTGACAGATAAGAGAAGGCGGGGGGAGGAGCTAGTTGATTAAAATAAAGCATTGGCATTTTGATTACTAAAATACTCATGTTACTTGGAAACTTTGCTGATATCTTTGTTTGCCGCCGGCTTGGGGGATAATCTCGCAATGCATGCATGCATGCATGCATAGGGCCCTCTCTCTCTCCTGCCCTTATCATTCAAATTGCACTGACATTTGACTTATCCCTTTCTCTCATTTGATGATAAGGGTTAACGATGACGCTGACAAAATATCCAATTTAATCCCTTTTTTATGCTTCATATTTTTTTTTGCTTGCTTGGCTAACCAACATGCAAAGCCTCGTTTAATGACGATAATAATAACCGAATTTTATAAAAGCCCAAGGGCTGACCGGTTAATTACACTAGTCGACAAAAATGACACACAAGAATTTCTAGAAGTATTTCAAATATCATTTCAGTTTTGCCCCATCAGGCACAGTTTTAGAGATATAGAGAAAAATAGATTTTAGTAGAAAAAGTGCTCTAAAAGGGCTTTTATTTAGAATGTTCAAATTATTTTCAACGCCACACCCCGTAAAAATATACAGATAGTTAGAATACATATAAATTTTAAGTTTCAGCCCAACCGGAGGTCATTTAGACGTGCCACAAAGGGCTTAAAGTTTAGAAAAATCTAAATTTTTAAGATTTTTTTTGCTTTGGTCACCCCTAATACAACTTTAGATATCCCTGAATGCAAAAAACATATATTTACGATATTCTATAGTTCTCTGGCTTTCTAAAAATCATTCATTCATAAAAATCGGTTAATTATTAACGAAATTATAAACAAAAAATCTGGTGTGACTGGCACAGCACACAACTTTCTCTTACTTCGGTAATCGAAAGTTGTGTACTGTGTGTCCCCAATTTTTTGTGTCGAATGATATTTAGTTTCCGACAGTAGGGTACAATTGAATTCAAGATGTAAAATTTATAAGTATGGCAAAATATTTATATTTTGTTACCATGGCAACCATTTCTCCTATCTTTTCTATGGAGTACAAGAGTAAGTGGTCTTCAGAAGATTTCAATCACAAAATGAGAATATACATTTTATTGAAGATCTAAAAAATAATTGATTTTTGAATTTTTAAAAAAAATCGTTGGAGCAAATTTAGAGAAATCGAAAAAAACTGAAAAAGTGCATCAGTAAAGTACTAGTACTCTTTGGCAAATTTTGTTCAAAATTGTGTCACGTCCCATGGGGGTGCCTAACTTAAATATACAATTTCAACCTCCTAGCTCTTTTCGTTCTTGAGATATTTTGTTCATTGACAGACAGACAGACAGACACACAGACAGACAGACAGACTATGTCGCGAAAACCACTTTTTTGGATTCAGGGGACCTTAAAACGTGAAGATCCATCAAAATCTCGACATCGAATTTTTGACATGAATCCAATACTTTCTCTCTATATATATATTACATATATACATAGGAAGAAAAGTAAAACGTCATCAAAGAAAAACTCACTGGTCGAAAAAGATTCCATTTAGGGCCGGTTGCTTCACATCTAGTCAACTAGCAAACTTCTCCGAAAAATACCACACACTTCGAGTTAAAAAAATGAGTTTTTTCACATATAATTAGCTATCTGAAGGGAGTTAACAACTTAATAAAGACTTGTGTTTCTAATTTCACCCCGTTATGGGTCTTAGCTAGTCTGTCAAAGGAATCTTCATCATGATTGCATTACTATCTGCTATAATGCGACTTTTAACAAATTTTCTTTTTTTTCAGCCCTACTGGTGTTTTACGTGCCGTCCGAGTCCGGCGAGAAAGTGACACTTGGCATCAGTGCACTCCTCTCGATGACCGTCTTTTTAATGACAATCCGGGAGAGTTTGCCACCCACGGAGAAGACACCTCTTATCAGTAAGTAAAGATAACAAAAAAAAAAAAGGCTTTTATTTAAATTGAACGGATATCAGAAATGTCCGGATTTTATTAATATGAAACGTGGTCATATTTGGGAATTTTACTCCGCGAGTATCAAAGTTTCGCTTCTTTGAGACACAAAAGCCTTGTTTATTATTTATAAATTGTTATATTTAGAGAAAAAATCTGGTGTGACTGTCGCACAGCACACAACTTTCTCTTACCTTCGGTAATCGAAAGTTGTGTACTGTGCTTGTCACACCAGATTTTTTGTGTCGACATGTATTTAGTTCCCGACAGTAGGGTACAATTGAATTCAAGATGTAAAATTTATAAGTATGGGAAAATATTTATATTTTGATACCATGGCAACCATTTCTCCTATCTTTTCTATGGAGTACAAGAGTAAAGTGGTCTTCAGAAGATTTCAATCACAAAATGAGAATATACATTTTATAGAGGATCTAAAAAATAATTGATTTTTGAATTTTAAAAAAAATCGTTGGAGCAAATTTTGAGAAAATCGAAAAAAACTGAAAAAGTGAATCAGTAAAGTACTAGTACTTTTTGGTCGATTTTGTTCAAAAGCTTCGTGTCACGTCCCATGGGGGTGCCTAACTTAAATATAAAATTTCAACTTCCTAGCTCTTTTCGTTCTTGAGATATTTTGTTCACAGACACACAGACACACACACAGACACACAGACAGACAGACCATGTCGCGAAAACCACTTTTTTGGATTCAGGGGACCTCAAAACGTGAAGATCCATCAAAATCTCGACATCGAATTTTTGACATGAATCCAATACTTGCTCTCTATATATATATTACATATATACATAGGTAAGAGAAAGTAAAAAATTACAGTTTATAGTTAGTTTACGTTAATTAAGGGGTGAAGGGGGGAAAAGATAAAAAATGGACTCATCTGAAGCCGATGATGGTTGATTGGAGTCGCAGCCTCCGGTTGGTCCAGGTAGAACTACGTTTGGTCTCGTACCAAGGGCCCATGGCCACTGGTAGTCGATTTGAGAGCAACCTCTGGATAATGGTCCAGGGGAGAGGATTGAGGAGAGTCACCACACTATCAGGGTGCTTGAGGAGGCATAGCCTCATAAGAAACTTTTATGGGGAGGCGATGTGTCTGCCTTGACGGCTGGGCGACAATTAAATTTATTTATTTTATATAAAATTAATTAATAATAATAATATTAATATTTTAACAATAAAACTGACAATGAAGATAATTTTCCTCTAATTGGGATTGTTGACATTATTAAATAATAAATTATAATTATTTGTATATAAAAAAAAATCTGGTGTGACTGGCGCACAGCACACAACTTTCTCTTACCCTTCGGTAAGAGAAAGTTGTGCACCGTGCTGGTCACACCAGATTTTTTGTGTCGAGATATATTTAGTTTCCGATAGCACCTTAGTTTCAAACTTGCATTTTAAATGTTGACTGCTTCAAATAAACTATGGTTATTTTTAAAAATTTTAATCTCATATTTGGACATTTTATACACAATATAGAATCGTAAATAAATACAAAATTTCATAAGAATTGGAAAAAAAAATTTTAAATGCCTAAAAAGTTCTAAAGGGGACCGACCCCCTTTTGAATCGAAATTAACATACAAATCCCTATAGGAAATTAACATTGTTCCTATGCGAAGATAAGGTGGAAAGGGAATTTAAAAAGAGTAGAGAGAGACGATAATGTTTGCAAGTGAGAGAGAGACATATATGTTTTCTTTGAAACAATTAAAGACACAAATAAATTTAAAAAAAAATGGGAATTTAAATAATAATTGATTTTTAATCTAATAAAAAGAAAAAGATTTAAATTCCGTTACCATGACAACCATTTCTATCTTTTCTATGAAGAACAAGAGTAAAGTGGTCTTCAGAAGATTTCAACGGCAAAATGAGAATATACATTTTAAAGAGCATCTAAAAAATAGTTCATTTATGAATTTAAAAAAAAATCCTTGGAGGGAATTTTGAGAAAATCGAAAAAAACTGAAAAAGTACATCAGTAAAGTACTAGTACTTTTTGGCCGATTTTGTTCAAAAGCTTATTTTGAGATTCTTCAAAAGTACCTAAGTTAAATATAAAATTTCAATCCGCTAGTTCAACTCCTTCATGCTAAAAATCTGCCCACACACACATACACACACACACACATACATACATACACACACACACACAGACCAATTTGCGGGACCCACTTTTTTGGACTCAGGGGACCTCAAAACATGTATATCCATCAAAATCTCGACATCGAATTTTTGACATGATCGCAATACTTTCTCTCTCTATATATTTCATATATAGGGTACGAGAAAGTAAAATTAATGAAAATTAAATAATTGCATATTAATATATATAGAGGAAAGAGAAAGTTTAAAGTGTGCTTCATACAATTCCCGCAGTGCGGGATCGGTTTTTTTTTGCGGCCGGAAGAAATAGAACAGGCCGGCCCGTCACACGGTCTGACTCCTATTGAAAATATTGAAGAAAGAGACAGACATGTAAAGAACAGGTCCCAGCTCGGGTAGCTCGTGGTCGCCATCCTCGTACACCCTGAGCATTAGAGTAGCAAAATAGGAATAGTAGAATAAATATAAAGGGCCCATGTTTTTTCCTTTATTTTAGAAACCACAGCGACGTTTCGGTCATCTTCAATGGCTAGAGTTCAGTCAACAGAAAACCGCACATTCATCGCCAAAGTCAATACGAAAACTTTAGCGCTGAATGAAGATCGCTAAAGAGAATTGATTAAAAAAAAAAAAAAAAATTATATTATTAATTTCTCCGTAAAATACGGAGAATTCCAAAAATTCTTAAGTTCAATTTTTTTATGTATGTACCGGTTGTATGTAATTATTTTTTTTTTTAATTTCTATTATATATGTGTAATTATAATATTCCATTTGTGACAATTAAGAGAGGAAAAAATTATTCTTATCAAATATATTATTTCATTCATTAATGAGAGTTGTCTGACCTATCTCCCATCTCTTTAAGCTTGTTCGGACATTATAGCACTTTGTTAAATTAAAAACTAATTTTTACTTTCTCTTACCTCTATATATATGTTAATATATAGAGAGAGAAAGTATTGGTTTCATGTCAAAAATTCGATGTCGAGATTTTGATGGATCTTCACGTTTTGAGGTCTCCTGAATCCAAAAAAGTGGTTTTCGCGACATGGTCTGTCTGTCTGTGTGTCTGTCTGTGAACAAAATATCTCAAGAACGAAAAGAGCTAGGAGGTTGAAATTTTATATTTAAGTTAGGCACCCCCATGGGACGTGACACGAAGCTTTTCAACAAAATTGGCCAAAAAGTACTAGTACTTTACTGATGCAATTTTTCAGTTTTTTTCGATTTTCTCAAAATTTGCTCCAACGATTTTTTTTTAAATTCAAAAATCAATTATTTTTTAGGTGCTCTTTCAAATGTATATTCTCATTTTGTGATTGAAATCTTCTGAAGACCACTTTACTCTTGTTCTCCATAGAAAAGATAGGAGAAATGGTTGCCATGGTAACAAAATATAAATATTTTCCCATACTTATAAATTTTACATCTTGAAAATCGAATGTACCGTACTGTCGGAAACTAAATACATGTCGACACAAAAAAATCTGGTGTGACAAGCACAGAACACAACTTTCGATTACCGAAGGTAAGAGAAAGTTGTGTGCTGTGCGCCAGTCACACCAGATTTTTTTAACATGTTATTAATCACTATCACATATGTATAAAATAAAATTTTGAAGCAGATCTGACCCAGGGTATCGTGTAATTAATTATTAAAAAATTGAAATTTAACATGTAGCCTATGGGGAATATCGACGAAACGCACACATATCGAATTATATAGCCACCTCTGCATTAGATACAAAAAAAAAAACTTACATTTTTATCAATTCACTTCCTTGGAATACGTTAAAAATAAAATCAAAAGTTTCTGCAGGAAGATATTTTAACAAGAAAGTCAAAAAAATTCTCCAAAATGACAGTCGCCAATATTTAAAAATGAGACTCAGGCCAGTGTGGCAACATCGCATAAAATAATACTCTTTTCTCGCTGTCAGTTACATTTTTTTTTCCATTTTTTCTCGCAAATCGCCCATTATGTTTAAACTGATTTGCATTAATCATTGTAATATATTAAATAAAATAAAATTGAAGATTTAAAATAAACAGCTGATTCACACTCACACTCATCCCCCGCCCCCGCAACGGCAGAAGATGCCTCAAATTATAAACGATCAATCTTCACTAAAAAAAAAGACCTAGCGTGGCTTTATCTCTTTTATTTTTTAACGAAATCTCTAAAATTTTATCCCCCTATTAATTTTTTTTTTTTTTTTTCCCCGGCTGTCTTAAATAGGGTAATGCTGACAGAGAGCGTGAGGTGCACTAAACGACTCTGCATTGTTTTTTTTTTGTTTTTTTGTTCGTTTGGAAAAAGAAAAGAACCATTATCGAAGCATCGTAGTTTTTGTTAATTAATCACACCACTAAAAAAGAAGGGAAAGGAATGACTAGCTGCGCAGCGCGCTTTCGGCACGCCCCCTCCGTCCATCGCACTATTTTTAAATATAATTATGAAGAAGGAGAAAAAATCAGCTAGTTTTATTACAAATTTATTTAAGGTTGTTCGGACATTAAAGCACTTTATCAGATTAAAAGCTAATTTTTTAATATGTTATTAATCACTATCACATACGTTTAAAATAAAATTTTGAAGCAGATCTGACGCAGGGTTATCGTGTAATTAATTTTTTAAAAATTGAAATTTAACATGTAGTCTATGAAGAATTACGACGAAACGCACACATATCGAATTATATAGCCACCTCTGCATTAGATACAAAAACAAAAAACTTACATTTTATCAATTCACTTCCGAGGAATACGTTAAAAATCAAATCAAAAGTTTCTGCCGAAGGCTTTTAAAGATATTTTGACAAGAAAGTCAAAAAATTTTCCAAAATGACAGTCGCCAATATTTAAAAATAAGGAGGCATCGAGAGTCAGACCAGCCTGGCAACGTCGCATAAAATAATTGTCTTTTCTCGAAGTCAGTTACATTTTTTTTTTTTTTTCAATTTTACGATATTTTTTCTCGCAAATCGTCCATTGTGTTTAAACTGATTTGCATTAATCATTGTAATATATTAAATAAAATAAAATTTAAGGCGTTTAACATTTAAAATAGATAGTTGATGAATGCAATGTTGCCAGTTCTATATTACGTGAAATACTGCTCAAGTCGAAAGTCATTCATTTATTATTTTTGGTAATTAAATTATTAACTTAATACAATTATAAACTCTAATAGGTCACGACTAAATTATAATAATGAATTTTGGCATTCAAATTTTTAATTTTATTATAAAAAAAAATGTTGGGTAGCGAGGATGCAACCAAAGAGGTTTTGGACCAAAGAAAACAACAATTCCAAGTGAGACGTTTCGGCGAAAGTTTTATTTTGCCATCTTCAGTCCTTCAGGAATTTTTTTCATGTACATATTCATTATGCACATGTGTCATTTGGCCAAGTCGGTTTTTTAAAAATTTTTAAAAGTTTCGAAGTATTAAATAATAACTAGAGACCGGACAAAAAAGCATAAAAAAATGGAAAAAAAGTGCTTAAAAAAGCATAAAAAACTTGAATAAAAAGTTGTTAAATAAGCATAAAAGTTGAAAAAAAAGCATCTCATAAGCAATTTTTACTCATACCAATGGCTTATACAATTTTTTTTTTTAATAAACTAAATTTATTCCGCCCCGCCCTGCGAAAAATTTTGTTTTTACGGAACCAAATTTTTTCACCCTGCGGAAAAAATTTTTTTTACAGGGCTATATTTTTTCGCACTGCGGGGTTTTTTGGAAATTTTTTTTTTTTGGGGGGGGGGGGGGGGGCGGGCCCTCTCCCCCCCTTATACGTCCCTGGTGTATGCGTGGCGAATGGGAAAAAGTGTTTTTTAATAAAAAAAAAAAAAAAAAATTATAAATATTCGTAAAATAAGTTCAAATAAGCACGAAAGGGAAAAAAAAGCATAAAAACTCAAAAAAAGCAAAAAAAAGCATAAAAAATGCAATCTCAATACACTTAGTTTTTCCTAATTCGTATAGAAATTAAATATCAAATGTTTGCTTATAAAATTGAGCAATAAGCATTTTGCTTAAAATCCGGTCTCTAATAATAACAATACTTCGAAACTCACTGAGCCATTGCCCTCATAGTAGAAATTTTTTAAAAAACCGACTTGGTCAAATGACACATGTGAATAATGAACACATAATGAATATGTACATGAAAAAATTCCTGAAGGACTGAAGATGGCAAAATAAAACTTTCGCCGAAACGTCTCACTTGGAATTGTTGTTTTCTTTGGTCCAAAACCTCTTTGGCTGCATCCTCGCTACCCAACATTGCAATATCTACAGCCACTAACTCAACCACTGTGTATTATAAAAAAAAATTTAGATTCTATTATACCTTACGGTGTACCTACTATCCCAACATCCTTAATTTATAAGGAATGCGGTTTTTTTTTAATGAATTAAATTATTGGGACATCGAGTTATAATTTGTTTAATGACTTATTAAAAAATTATCCTAATTAATTTTTTTGTTATCAAGCAAATACAAAAAAAACAATCTGTCCCAAAAATCTTTAATTTTTTTTAAATTTAGAAATGAATTTATTGTTATTATTAATCACATATTAATTAAGAAATGTTTAAAATAAGCTTAGATGATTTATTTAAAAATCAACTGTCAAATTAGTTCAGCATTCTTGCAATAGATGGCAGGCTAGTCTAACAGCTGATCCCCTAATAGCCTATATTTATATATTTTTATGCTTTTATAATATATAATAACATTTATTGTTAAAAGATCAATTAAATATTATTAGCTACCATCTCTTGGCAAATTTTTGAACATGTATAGATAACATTTGTATATTTTGTTTGTAGGTTTATACTATGGAGTGAGCATCTGCCTGGTGTCGTTTGCCTCCGGACTTTCGGTGGTCACTCTAAACGTTTATCATCGAGGTGTTCGTGGCACGGCCGTGCCACGTTTAATTCGCAGTCTCGTTTTAGGCAAATTGGCACGACTTGTATTTTTACAATTTGAATCAAGAAATGGCTCGAGGACGACGGAACATAAACACACAACGAATGATGGACATCGACACGTGAGTTGTTTCTTTTGTTTTTACTTTCTCTTACCTATGTATATATGTAATATATATATAGAGAGAAAGTATTGGATTCATTGGGGGTTTTTTTTTTTTTTTTTTTTTTTTTATAAAAATTATTTTTTTAGTTTAAAATTTTCTTTTATATTTAAATTGTAAAAAAAGAACACTTTACCAAAGGGGGCCCTGGTGGGGAAATTCCCTTTCTCTCATGAATTTTCGTCGAAGGCTTAAACTTTCTAAATATTAAATAAGAGCCTCTTGATTAAATTTAACTGTTTCGGTTTATTTGCCCTCTCGACCCCCCCCCCCCCGTCAGAGCTCTAACGCTTAATAATAATTATTTTGTTAGATTGTTGATCCCAGGGAGATCCCTCGCTTCCTTGTATTTTGATAGATGGAATATTATCTCTTCAACAACAACAACAACAACAACTGCCCTTAGGGTTAGAGAAATTGATATTTTATATGAAATAATCCCTTTCTCTCTCTCTCTCCATTCTGAAGAATTTTCTAATCGATTTTTTTTTTTTTTTTTGAATTCCAAATGAAATTGAGAAAAAAAAAAACAAACTCTCTGCTACCAAAAAAATTTAAATAAATAGGAACCAAGTCTAAAAAGCCATAGATGCCATAGAAAAAGACCTTAAATAAATAAAAGAAGGCAATTTGAACCACCTGTCGTTAAAACATCGCTTAAAAAAAAAGATGTTTTTACCCGAATGATACTTTATTCACTCGCAGTAAATTTATTTTAAAATAAATTACATAAATCTAATTCTAGTTATTTTAATATATATTTTTACTAAATTTTAAATAAAAAATATTTCTTATTTGAATATTTAAAAAAAAATTATATTTTATTAATTTTAAAAAATCTGAAATTTCGACTTGATTTAATATATATTTCCTGCAATTTAATATAAGTTATCTCAATATTATTATTTGTTTTATGTTATTATTACTTAAATAAACTCTTAATTGTTAAAAATGTCTTAATTAAGTAATAAATAAGCTGATTTAACAAAGTCAGCCATGTTGGCCGAAAAAATCCGGCTCTGTGATTGGTCAAGCGTCATTAGTGACGTCATACCCGCATGAAATAACGCGGCGAACCACATCGTGTGAATCCACCATTAGAATAATATATATGAATGCATCCGATTTTGAAAATTTACTTTTAAATATATTGCTTACCGAGAAATCAACGTGTGGAACGTCCCCCGTAATTTTAATAAATATTCAGGATTACTAGAAGGTTGGATGGGACATATATGCCCCAAGGAGGGTGGGGGGGGGGGGAATCAGAAGACAGTAAATTTTAGGTTAGAACGTCAGTTTTCATCGCAAGTGACATCGCGTTATCCAAAAATACGGTCCCTTTATAACACAACTAAACTTAAAGACAATTTTGGGTATTTTCAGTCGAAATTTCGAAGCTTTCAGATAAAAATTCTCACAGAACATATTGTCCGATTTGAAAAAAAAGATTTATATCTATAAATGTCCATGTGGGTGGGCATGGGCGTAACTAGGGGGGGCAAATTCTCTAGTTACGCCCATGGTGGTCTTCAAACAATTTTGAAAGCAAAATGAGAATCAATGAGCATCAAAAAAAATAATTGATTTTTGAATTTTAAGAGACAGTAAAAATTAATATGTCAAAATAAATTTGGAAAATCGATTTTTAATCATTTTCAGAACGTTTTGAGAATAAAATTTTGATTGTTTTTGCTTGAATATTTTATATACTAAGTTATTCAATCAATATCAAGGCCTAAATGTGTTTATTTAATTAAAAAACAATAAATTAGAAAATGAATAAAATTTGAAGATGTCAAAGGCACAAATAAACCCCCATTTTATGTGGGCGTAGTTAAATAAATAAATGTCTATAGCTTTATAATTGATTGAAAAGACCAGTTTTGCATTTTTCCACAAATCCAACGAAAAATAAGAGAGATAGAGATTTTTTTGAAAAGAGATTGTGCGCGTGAAGAAAAGCCTAGACGAGAGGAAGCGAGGCGCTCTGCCGTACACTTAAGGGAGAATAGTTGTAGCTGGAGAGAATTTTGAGTTAAAATTATGAGAAAATAAACAACATGTAATTTAGTTCATTAGCTACCCACTACAAACAAAGAAATTGACATTATGCCACTGATAAGTATTTTTTAATTAATTTCAAAAAAAATGTGTCTTTGTACGGATTAGCCCTGGAGGTTGGGGCTATTCCATACAACAGGAGAAACTATATCGTACAACTAAGAAAATAACATGAAAGGATAAAAGAAATGAAAAAAAAATAAATAAATTATTTAATTTTAAATTTATTTGTTTAAACAAGAATCAGAAACGGATTTATCAGCAGGCTCTGCAGCACTGCAAGCCGAATGGACCCACCCACCCTGCGCACATACAGCGCCTGAACCAGTGTCTTCTGATGACGAATCATCTTCAAACCTAATTTTTCTTCGGCTACCTGATTTTACAGAAGCCCTTGTCTTGAAACTTGTGTTCTTTGGTTTAGAGTTCACTCGAGCTTTACTTTTACAATCTTCTTCTCGATGTTTGATTTTTTTCTCTCTAACGTTTCTGTACGGTTTAGCCCCATCATGTAGCTTGTGGCGGTTTTATGTCCTAACCTCAAAATTCTTAGCCTAACTTGTTATCACTTGGTATCAAAAGATAGCTGAAGAAGAGTAGTTTCTTATGAATTCATACAAACTAGTTTATAAGTAAAAGTTCTCCCATTACCTCTTATTTTAAACTGGCTCAAAATTAAAAGAAAATTCACCAAAACATGTTTTTTCCCCAATAATCCGAGGTACACCATGCGCTCCGGTGGAACTTTCTCAACATTACAGCTTGCTAGATGGGGTGCTAGGCTGCAGCTCCGATCAGACCTCAATATCTTGAGAAATAGACGAGAAACAGACCCTATACGGTTTAGCCTCACTATACGAAATAGCCCCGCTCTCCCCTAAAAGGCAATATATAAAGCCCCATTTTATGTGGGCGTAGTTAAATAAATAAATGTCTATAGCTTTATAATTGATTGAAAAGACCAGTTTTGCATTTTGCCACAAATCCAACGAAAAATAAGAGAGATTGAGAGATTTTTTGAAAAGAGATTGAGCGCGTGAAAAAAAGCCTGGGACGGGAGTGAAGCGAGGCTCCCTGGCTGCACTCTCGGCGCAGATCGGATTGAAAAAACAAATTGATGCTCACCCATCATTTGAAATAATTGCGCAATTGATCTTTTTATGCTTTTAGAAAATTGTATTCGAAACTATAATAATAAAAAGAATGCATATTTATCTATAAAGAATTCAATCCTTTGAGAAAAAATAAAATTTCAAAATATTTTGCCTTCAATCAAGAGATTTCTCATAAATATATTAAATAAAAATCTGGATTTGACTGGCGCACAGCACACAACTCTCTTACCTTCGGTAATCCCGAAAGTTGTGTTCTGTGCTGTCACTCTCAGATTTTATGTCTCGATATGTATTTAGTTTCCCGACAGTACGGAACATATGAATTCAGATGTTAAAATTTAAAGTATGGGAAAATATTTATATTTTATTTTCATGGCCACGACATTCTCCTATCTTCCCTATGAAATACAAGAATTAAAGTGGTCTTCGAAGATTTCAATTGCAAAATGAAATATACATTGAAAACATCTAATTGGATGCAGATGTTAAATAAATGCCTGACCCCACAATAGATATATTCTCTAGAAAAATTTTTGAGTTCAGACCCCCCCCTCCCCCCGAAAAAATTTCTATATACGCCCCTGATATAAAGTATAAGTTTGAAAACTTTTTCTAATAACTTTTTATTATCTTTTTCAAGATATTATTTAATTATATAAATTATATTATTTAACAAGTAAATTGATGTTTTATGGCTGTGGAGATTTACTCAGGATTCGCAGGGACTTTGCAATGAATATTAAAATACCTAAGATCGTGTATAATTGACAATATTTGTAAGTACATCTGAAGTTTCTCGAATTTGTATTCTTATTGAAATTTAATATCAATTTTTTTAATAAATGTTATGATCATAGGCCCAGAAGGTCGTGATTGGCGACCGAAACGTCGGCAAATAAAAATTAAATAAAATATTTTTTTTATTTAATCTCCTGGCTGCAAAGTCCCTGCGAATCCTGAGTATATTTGATAAGTTTCGGGCAAAAAGCCATTGCCAACGCAATGATCTTCCAATGGTTATTTACACATAATACATAAAATTATGCTAATAACCAACTGGATAGTCAGCACCACAAGTGCCTAGACAAACAAAATGCTTAGGTGCATGGCGTAACTAGGGGGTCCCCCCTTCCCCAGAAGGCTCCCCGCCCCAAGAAAACCACGAGCCATGCCCTCCCGGCATCCCCTAGCTACGCCCATGCCTCTCCCTCCCCTAACGCGTTAAGTTATGTGTGGACAACCCCTAAGGTATTTATTTAAAATTTATATAATATTCGTTTATTGGGAGTGCGGAGATTGTTAATAAAGAGAAATAAAAACAAAAAAAACTGTTTGAAAATTTTATATACAGATAAAAGGGAAAATTTCAGAGAATATAGAACGATGATCCTTTTGACTATCATTTGATTGGTTGAACGGATGGTTAGATTAAAAGAAAAAATATATTCTTAATTATTCAATTTTAGTTGCATGTGAATATTCTCTAGGAAATTCTAAACTCATTACAAAAAATCCGATGCGAATTGGATGCGCTGTTTCCGAGTTATAGACAATTGAAGTTTGAGAGTTTTTATTCATTTCCAATGAGCTCTTGATTTGGCCAAAGGAGGGGAGGGTCGTGGACGCCAGGCTCCCCCACCCCACCGCTCTCATTGTCGCCCTCCCCTCGTTTCTAAGAAATATTCTTTCTCTTTTTAAAAATAATAATTTAATAGCTTTTAAGTCAAATTTTTTTTTTTTTTTTTTTTGGACAATTGGAAGAATTATAAAAATTGAACGAGAAAAAAAATGAATTAAGCAGATTAAAGACAAAATATTTTGAAATTTTATTTTTTCTCAAAGGATTGAATTTTTTTTTTAGTAAAATAGGCCTATGCAGTCTTTTATTAACTTTGCCCATCAACCGTAGGTTGGACAGGTAAAATTAATGTAATCGTAAAAAAAATCGAAATTTTTCTGAAGCTGCCAAAATGCGTTTTGAGGTCCCCTGAGGCCAAGAACTGAAAAGCTTTTGGTAAACATCGGACCATTAGGGGGGGCTCTAGGGGGGGACAAAAATTTTTTTCTTACATAACCTATAATTTTTTTTATATATTCAGAAGCTAGACTTCTTCCGGAGTAAAATGATATATAATATGTATAACATCGGACCATCAGGAGAGCTCTAGGGGGGGACAAATATTTTTTTCTTGAATAGTGGGTGGGCAAAGTTGTGCGCTCGGCTTAAGTCCGACCCTTTATTCTTATAGTTAGATAAAGTTTCGAATAAAATTTTCTAAAAGCATAAAAAGATGAAATCAATCAATTTGTCAATGATTTCAAATGCTGGGAGAGCATCGATTTGTTTTTTCTGATTCGATCTGCGCCGAGAGTGCAGCCAGGGAGCCTTGCTTCACTCTCGTCTAGGCTTTTCTTCTAGCGCACATTCGCTTTTCAAAAACTCGCTCTATCTCTCTTATTTTTCGTTGGATTTGAGGAAAAATGCAAAAGTGGTCTTTTCAAACAATTATAAAGCTATAGACATTTTTTTATTTAACTACGCCCACATAAAATGGGGGTTTATTTATTGCCTTTTTACATCTTCAAATTTTAACTGCCTCTTTCATTTTCTAATTTATTGTTTTTTAATTAAATAAACACATTTAGGCCTTGATATTGATTGAATAACTTAGTATATTAAATATTCAAGCAAAAACAATGAAATTTTAGTCTCAAAACGTTCTGAAAATGATTAAAAATCGATTTTCCAAATTTATTTTGACATATTAATTTTTACTTTCTCTTAAAATTCAAAAATCAATTATTTTTTTGATGCTGTTCTATTTTACTTTCAAAATTGTTTGAAGACCACCATGGGCGTAACTAGAGAATTTGGCCGGGGGGGGGGCACGAGCTTTCTGGGGGGGGCAGGCCCCCCGGCACCCCCCTAGTTACGCCAATTATTATTGTTTCTTTTAATTGAAAAAAAAAATCAAAATCCGCGCCATTTCTATTTAAATTATAAATATTTTCTTATACTAACACTTCCGACATCTAGTGGATAAAATTAAAATGAATTAAATAATAATTTTATTATTTGCTATGCTTTATTAACAAATTATAATTTATTAAAATTCAATATTTTGGTTTATTTATTTTATCAATAAATATTTAAAATAAGTCTTATATAAAATGTATTATTTATAAAATATATATGATATGTAAAATGTATAGAACAGGTATAGAACTTGTGCTGCTACCTAGTGATAACTTTCAAAAACGTTATCTGTCAACGAAACCCTTTCGTTTTCTCTATATTCTCTGCTTATGTGATTTCTTCTAGTAATCATTTATTTCGCCATATGTCATATCTACAATTTTATTTATTAAAAACTCTTTGAAAATCTATTAAATTTTATATTAATTTATAGTTATTTTTTATTTCGTGCTTATAAATAAACAAAATAATATAAAATTTGTTTATTACGAGGTTTATTTTAGCATAAGACAACTCCATATAGGTTATAGGTCACTGTGATTGAACTAAAAAGAATGGATTTTGGAAGTGTTCTTTATGCAGCCAAAAAAAATGATTATAATCGTAAAGATGTAAGCATAATTTAGAATATTAAGAAATATATTTATTTTTTTTAATTTATAATTTTATTTCTCAGCCAAAATGCTATGTTACAAAATTTGCTCCGCCTAAAAAGGAAGAAAAAGCCAAGACATTATCAGTAAATGTTAGAAAATTTCTTCAGAAAAAAGAGGAAGAAGAGAAACTAAAGTCATTAGAAGCTAAGAAGAAACGAGATGTAAGTATGCATGCATTTTATAAACCACTAACTTTGATGTAAGATCAAATACATGGCCAGAAATAATTATGGTTTCTGTAGATGCAGTAGCCCAGCAGTTCTCAAACGTATGGCTTTGCCTCTAAAGAATAGGTGCTGAAACGCCTTCGAAAATTGTTTGTCATCTATTTCTTGTATAGCCCAGTTTGAGAATCGCTGATATTGTCCATGATTAATGAAATGTGAAACTCGCAAAAAGTTAGAGCACTATGTACAGTGAGGAACAATATTAAGCCCCACCCATGCGTGATTATTTCATTGTTTTTATAAAAGAAAATGAAAATCTTCCTACGTTTGAACCATGAAAGTTTCTATTAAAAAATATATAATATTTTTTTTAAAAACAATGAAATAATCACAACGCATGGGTGGGGCTTAATATTGTCCCTCAGTGTACACATCATCCTCAATACAAATATAATCTCTCATAAAAATCATACAAGCCTTGAGGATTTAAAAAAGAATGTAAGTTTTGACTCGACATTATTTATTTTTTTTTTTTAGGAGCTGCTTGCGCTTAGATCTCAAGATGGAAAAGCCAAAAAACGTGTCCAAGCAATGCTTAAGAGAACAAAAGCTGCTAATAAATCTGCCATTTCTGATGCCGTTGATGATAATAACACTGCTGTAACCATTGGAGGTATATTTCAGCTATTGGTTTTTACTTTCTCGTATAGTTGTAATCGTAAAAAAATTCGACTTCGAGATTTTGATGTTTCTCCACGTTTTAGACCTCCCTGAGTCCAAAAATACAATTTTGGGCATTATGTCTCTGTGTGTGTGTGTGAACACGATTGCTTAAAAACCAAAGCAGCTAGATCCATGAAATTTGGTATATGCTCCTTACACTAAAATTGTAGATTTCTATCAACTTTTGGAGTAAATACGTCACTTGGAAGTTGTACTTTACTTAAAAAGTTTTTTCAGAAATTTCGAAATTTTCAATTTTTTTGGTATATTATGATAAAATACTCTATTTTAAAAAGTTTTTATTCTTTGATATTTTTCCGAAAACTGAATAGTTTTTTAAATAATAATTGATAAAAATTCAAAACAAATTTGTTTCACAAATTCATTTGTTTAATTCGTGTTTTTCATTTGTGTTTTTTTAATGACACCTGCATGATTTTGTTTTGATTTTTCTTTCCAAAATACACGAAAAATGTCCTTTTCTTCTGTGATTATTTTAAAAACTATTCAGTTTTTAGAAAAATGTCAAAGAATAAAATCTTTTTAAAATTGAGTATTTTATCATAATATAACAAAGAAATTGAAATTTCTGAAAAAACTTATTAGGTAAAGTACTACTTTCAAGTGACATATTTACTCCAAAAGTTGATAGAAATCTACAATTTTATTGAAAAGAGCATATACCAAATTTCATCGATCTAGCTGCTTTGGTTTTTAAGCAATCGTGTTCACACACACACACAGACACACACACACCCAGACGTAATTCCAAAAGAATATACGAGAAAGTCTCGGGGAAGTCAATCCCCATATTTTAACAGCTATTTAATTTATTTTGAATGAGATAACGTAACGTAAAATCAAAATAAATTTTATTTTTAAGGATAAAATGTTTTGATTTTAAATTAAAGACGCTTAGATGAAAAGCAAAATAATTTGTATATATAGAGTTCATTTTCTTTTTAAATTATTACTTGATTGTGTATGGTGTATGGGAAATCTTAAAAGAAATTGGTTTAACAAATTTCGTTGAGATTTTTCACTCAAAAATGACCAAATGACCAAATCAAAGTCATAATCGAGTCGGATCGCCATGTAACTGTGCGAGGAATTGCAGAGAGGTTCAATGATTAAAATTCATTCTATATATATATATATATAAAAAATCGGCAAATGCTTAGTTGCCAACTCAATATATTGTATATGAAAATTAAAAAAACAAGCCTCCTAAAGTTTCGACTCAGCGCCATAATTTAGTTTCAATATCCCTTTAAGTCCATCTTCTCCATGTGATTATTTCAGTGTTTTTTTTTTTTTTTTTATGTTAGAAATTAGTAAAAGGGTATTTTATGGCTGGTGGAATTTGTATCAGAAATGAAACGGCAGATAAAATTTTTTCTTTAAAAATATATTTCAACAGCTGACGTTTCGGCTTTGGTCAAAGCCATCCTCGGAGCTGTTGTAGGTCATCATATACATATATTTTGAATTGTATCAGGTATTAAAATTAATTTAGGATATAACATTCAGGGAAAAAAGTCTTCAGTTCAAGACAAACTTTTTCCTTCTTCTATCACCAATACAATTTATTTATTTATTTATTTTTATTTTTTTTTTGTGTGTGCCTAATGTGATTTCGTCTAATAACAGCTCCGAGGATGGCTTTGACCAAAGCCGAAACGTCAGCTGTGGAAATATATTTTTAAAGAAAAAATTTTATCTGCCTTTTCATCTCCTTTCATCCATCTACCTAAACCTGGAATCTGTGTGAAGCTTAGATTGAATCACCTGGTTTGAGATCCTATGAAATTAAATAATGATCTAGATCAGTGGTTCCCAACCTGGAGGCGATCGCCCCCAAGTGGGCGATTTGAGTTTTCAGGGGGGCGATAAATAAGCGGGGGGCGATGAGTATTCAAAGGGAGAAAAATCTCCTTTTTACAGGATGGTTAGGATAGAAGAGGACAAAATATTATCATAAAAATAAAATAGTCTGAAGATAATTCCAATCTAGAATTGAAACGTCACTTTTAGCTCAAATCTTAAATTTCAATTAAAAAAAATCATTTTCTTGAAATTTTTTTCCTCAGGGGGCCCGGGCCCTTTAAGCTCAAATCAAGTTTGATCTTTTTCACGACTCAGGATAGCTAAAAACGTAGATTTCAGTGGCTAATTTTCAAAAAATTTTCCATACCCCCAGATTCCCCCGGAAATCCTCTGTTCTCGATAAATTATTGTAACTCTTTGTTTAGGAAATTTTGAAAAAATTTTATATAACTTTATTTAAATAAATATTGTAAGCTATGTATAACTATTTCAAAAGTTGTGTCAAAAACTGTGTAAAAAAGTGTTGGCATGAAGGCCACAATAGCCTTTTACATACTAAAAAAAACTAAGTTTTTTTTTTGGGGGTGGGGGCCGTATTATTAAGTAGCCCCGGGCCCGTCAAGTCTGTCTGCGGCCCTGTATATAGACCTACGGTAATAAAATTGTTTAAAATAATAAAACTGCTTTATTATTTACACTTTACTTCAAATTAAAATTAGGCATACATTGAAAATGTAAAGGGGGGCGATAGGTGTTAGTCAACCTCCAGAAAGGGGCGATGGGTCTAAAAAGGTTGGGAACCACTGATCTAGATAATAAATTGAGTAGCTATAAATCTCTCTTGAAACCTCATAGGTCTACTGATAATAAATACCAGTTATGTTCCGTTTCCTTTTAAAGGTGCTGCCCAACCAGATGAAGATGATTATGGATATGTATCACAAGAGGCTTCCGCATTTTATAATAAATTGATGGACAAATACAACAATCTACCACAAGAGGAACCTTTGTTTTCTAAAAAGAAGAAACAAGTTTCAAAGGATCTTAGCAGCACAAAGGTATTTCTTAAGAACAAAACAGAATACATTTTTGCTTTTCTCTTCAAATCAAAACCGTTTCGTTTAAATCCATCATGGTTGTCAATAAATATATCATTTTTTCTCGTACATAAAAATTCATTAATATAACAAAAATTTGTTTTCAAATTTCTTCTCGAATACAATTCTTTATTTAAGCTTGATGCGTGAGTTGCATTATAAAACAAAAAGAATTGTTCTATTCTGAACGCATTCACATTAGGCTTACGCAAAGAATTATATTGTATTCGATAAGAAATATTTGTTATAAAATTTTTTTATAGAATTCTTTAGATCTATATCGAATTCAATAAAAAATAATATATTATTTAATTATTATTATCATTTAGTACATTCTTAGATATTACAGTATATACAGTGGCGTAACCAGGGGGGGGGGCGAGGGCGGGCTCGAGCCCCCCGCCCCAGGCGCATCGAGCCCTTGGCGCCCCCCGAAACCGGCATAGGCGCCCTACGGCCTCTAAGATATAGCCCAGCGAATGTGATTTTATCATATTCTTTTCATCGATTGTTTTCTTTTAAAATTATATTACAATTTGAATTCTACTATTTTAAATGAATTTAATTCCAAAAATAATAAATAACGTATATAGAGGCTTTATAATTAAAATTTTTTTTATTTTGCAATATATAAGCCTTAATTTGATGTTTTTTGGCTGTGGAGATTTACTCAGGATTCGTATAAACCTTAAAATTTAATTTTTTGAAATTCAAAATTTTTTTAAGCATGAAGGAATTGAGCTATGAGACTGACATGTTATATTTAAGTTAAACACCCCCCGGGAACGTGAAAATAAGCTTTTAATCAAAATCGGCCAAAGAGTACTAGTATTTTACTGATATAGTTTTTCAGTTTTTTTCGATTTTCTCAAAATGAAAGGGCTTTTACCATTCTTCAGGCCCGCCCGAGCCCGCCCGGAATTTTTTCAAACCCGCTCATTCCCGCCCGAGATTTAGTGAATGAATGAACGAATGTCTAGCAATTTTTAAATAAAATTTCATTTGCATGCCCGTCCGCCCGAACCCGTTTATTTTGACTTGCTACCCGCCCGTAATTTTTTCATGACCTCTAAAGCCCGCCCGGCCCGCGGACCGGGCGGGTAACGGGCCAACCCGTACCCGTGCAGGGCTCTAATCGGGGGTTCGGATCCCAGGCAGTCCGATGATTTTATTTAAGCCATTTGGATACCAAATGTCAAAGTCAAAGTCTTATATGGCCTAAGTTGCCGAAAAGACTGTGTGCATGTGTGTGTGAGTGTGAGTGTGAATGGGAAAAAAAGTGTGTGTTAAAAAAAAAATATGGGGAATGACGTCCTCGAGACTTTCTCGTATGTTCTTTTGGAATTACGTCTGGGTGTGTGTGTGAACACAATTGCTTAAAAACCAAAGGAGCTAGATAGATGAAATTTGGTATATGCCCCTTACACTAAAATTGTAGACTTCTATCAACTTTTGGAGTAAATACGTCACTTGGAAGTAGTACTTTAACTAATAAGTTTTTTCAGAAATTTCGAAATTTTCAATTTCTTTGTAATATTATGATAAAATACTCAATTTTAAAAAAGTTTTTATTCTTTGATATTTTTCCGAAAACTGAATAGTTTTTGAAATAATCACAGAAGAAAACGACATTTTTCGTAAAAGTAAAGAAAAATCTAAACAAAATCATACAGGTGTCATTAAAAAACATGTAAATATAAACAAATTCGCTGAGGAAATTACAGGATGCAAGAAATTTGCCCGCCGAAGGCGGGCAATTGCTCGCCGAAGGCGAGCAAGGGAGTCCAGGGGCGGAGCCCCCGGAAAATCGGCGCCCTAGTTGAGCTTCGCCCCCCCCCCGCCCTCAAAGGCTGGTTACGCCGCTGAGTATATACCAGTATTTAACAAGACTGCGCCGCGACAAGAAGTTCTTGAATATTAAGATTCTAAATAATTAGAATATATTAAGTCAAAAATGCTGAGGCGATAAATTTATTTGGCCTTAGAAATTAGAAATACATTAGGGTCTATAATAAATATTTTGAAAAAAAAAAATGAATTTCTTACTCTTTTAATTTTTTAAAAGATTTTATTTTAAAAAATGTAAAAATGTATCATTTTTAAAAATAAATGAAATAAAAGAAGACATATCCCCCCTCCTATAGGATGCCAGGAGGGGGGGGGGGCAATGTACCCTTGCCCCCCACCCCCACCCCCGTTCCGGCGCCTATGAGAAGAACCTTTCAAATTAACAAGATGAGTTTGTGTATATCGCACCTCCTGGTCTGGAACCAGTAGTTAGCTATCAATTAAATATATTAATTTAATCAGGAGTTTCGGCCAAGAGAAAATATTTTTTGCTTTATTGTAAATATTTCATCATTAACGGTTATTATGCAAATCGTCACACTGACATTGAATAATTAATACACAACAAATATTTTTCTTTAAACGAAAGTTTTGAAAATATTATTTTCCATATCTTAATATAAAACATTTTTAGTGTTTAATGGAAAGAGGATGCAGCCAAATAATAGAGCCTCTATTCACTAACGAATACTCTTTATTAGGGACGTTTCGGCTGGGATCAACCCTGCCATCTTCAGCCTTCAAAGAGCATATTTATATTTTTCTTATAATAATATAAATATGCTCTTTGAAGGCTGAAGAAGGCAGGGTTCATCCCAGCCGAAACGTCCCTAATAAAGAGTATTCGTTAGTGAATAGAGGCTCTATTATTTGGCTGCATCCCTTTCCATTAAACATATCAGCTACAGCCACATTCAATTATTCAATCATATTTTTTAGGATCGAGTAAAAATGGCACTGCTACGGGAAGAAGAAGAAGAGTTACTGCCACACAAAAGAAAACGAAGAACAAAAGAAGAAATGGAGAGATCGAGGTCAGGTGGCGGAGGAGGAAGCGAAAATGATAAGGATAATGACATCGATGAAAGAGAATCTCATGAAAAATACGATCGAGAAAAGGAAAGAGAAAAGCCAAGGCACGAAAAAGAAAAACCTAAAAGACCTCCGGCGCCACCGCCAATGGATTTTCAAACACTGTTGAAAATTGCTGAACAGAAACAATTCGAACCAGTGAAAATTGAGCAAAAACCAAAGGAGGACGATTCACATAGGCCGATGACCAAAAAACAAAAGGCCGAATACCAAAAAGAGGTCGAAAGACAATTACGAAAACAGCAGAATAATGGAAAAAATATCGATTCCAAATTACATGAAGATATTATTAATAATATAAGAACAGCAACACATAATGGTAGATCAAAAGTTCAATCAACACAAAACTATAAATCTAATGAATTTATTGAAGATGATGAGCCTATTCAAAAAAAAATAAAAACGGAAATTAAAATAATATCAAAAGAAAAAGAAAAAGAGGTGATTAAAAATAAAAATAATCCTAAAACATTACAAGAAAGATCAAAATTAGATTTAGAAAGTTCCAATTCAGATGCCCGGCCCAGACAATATCTTCCAGGTGATCTTAGATACAATGGTAATAATAATAATGCAGAATCAAAACCAGCACGAAAATATTTGCCTGGCGATCTGCGTTACGAGGGGAATAAACCGAATAAAGAAGATCTTAATAAAAATAAACAAGTTTTAAATAACGATAATAATAAGAATAAATTCAATGAAGAGAGTAGAGTTATTGGCAAATCAAAACCAAGACCACAGCCACAAGTGGAGCAAAATAGAAGATCAAATGAGATGATGGGCAAACAAAGGAATTATCTACCAGGCGATATTCGGGCGGAAAATAATAATAATAAATCAAAGAATAGTGAAAGTAGTAGTAGTAGTCGCGGGCAAGATGTTCAACGAACTAAAATGGACAATAACCAAAAAAAACAATATCTTCCAAATGATCTCAGAGGCCAACAAAGTCAGAAATCGAGAATCGTTCCAAATAATAGTGATCAAAGAAATAAATCAACAAGTTCTCTTAATCAAAGACCAAAACAATTAGAGCAAAGACCTAGACCTAAACAATTCCCTCCTGCTGATATGAGACCAAGACAATTTCCACCTAAAGATGTTAAGAGGAAACCGTTTAGAAGTAAGTACAAATTGTCCATTACTACTCCTTTATACATATTTTTTTTTTTTTCTATTTGACCTTACTCTTTAAAATGCAGGATGAATTTTTTATCTCATTGTTCAAATGACTAACAAGGGGAAGTCGCGACATGTGGGTCACCGATTTTTTTCAAACTCATAGGATTTGAAGATTAGTATCTGGACATCAATTTCTTAAAGCAGTACGATGCGCTTCTCAAGAACACTCAAGAAAAATCCACTTTGAAGACTATCAAGATTTCCGAGCTCTATAAGTTTGAATAATTTTGTTTATGTGTAAACAGTGTCTGGTAGCCGTGAGAGTAAGCGCAACAGTCTGGTAAACAAGGAGTCGCTAGTTCGATGCTTGTTGATGACATTTTTTTTTTTCTTTCAATTCACCATCCGTATATACTATCACTCATATTAAAATTTATAAAAATGAAATTAAATTAACAAATATTTTTTCAATATAAATTAACATCTTTTATTTTTACCACTCGTTACACACTGAAAATACGAATATTATATTATAAATGTAAATTTAAAATATTTTGTTAATTTAATTTCAATTTTATAAATTTTAATATGAGTGATAGTATATACGGATGGTGAATTGAAAGAAAAAAAAAATGTCATCAACAAGCATCGAACTAGCGACTCCTTGTTTACCAGATTGTTGCGCTTACTCTCACGGCTACCAGACACTGTTTACACATAAACAAAATTATTCAAACTTATAGAGCTCGGAAATCTTGATAGTCTTCAAAGTGGATTTTCTTGAGTGTTCTTGAGAAGCGCATCGTACTGCTTTAGGAAATTCATGTCCAGATACTAATCTTCAAATCCTATGAGTTTGAAAAAATCGGTGACCCACATGTCGCGACTTCCCCTTGTAAGTTATAAGTAGAGGAAAACAAAGTCTTTCGACTTTTGATTTTCTTAGATATCTCCACTGATCTCACAAAAAGAGATATACAAAAACGACTTTTTGACGCTTTTTTGCCCTTTTTTTTTTAAAAAGAGCGACTTTTATGACCGACTTTTTTCAAACTTTTTAATATAATATACTTTTTTTTAAATAAACAATTTATAGCTTTAAGTTTAGAGATTGCGGTGTAGGTTTTAGGTGAAACATTTTAAACTGAGGTTGTGTTTATATGTGGGGTTTCACTGGGTTATGTGAGTAAAAACAAAGAATATATTATACTCGATATATTTCGGGATATTATTCCATCTTCAAGAGTTACAAACGACTGGGATAATATCCCGAAATATATCGAGTATAATATATATTCTTTGTTTTTACTTCACATAACCCAGTGAAACCCCACATATAAACACAACCTCAATTTATAGCTTTATTATTAAAGATGATTGGGGAAAGCCTGGTGTAGATAGATGTCAGGGGCGTATATAAGGGGGGGCGGGGCCCACCCCCCGAAATATTCTAAATGTATATACACATATAGGGATATAGAGACAATAATGGGTCCCCCCCCCGAAATGTTTGCTCGGCCCCGCAGCACGAAAATTAAGGTGCCGTAAATTAGGGATTGTTCCTGCGGATGGGCAAAATTTCGTGTCTCTAAAAAAAAAAAAAAGGTAAAATCGCGAAAGAGGGAAATGTTCCGAAAAAAAATTTTTGGTTCAGCGGGTGGAAAAAAATTTTGCTTCTCTAAAAAAAAGGTAGAATATTTTTACGGAAGGGAAAAAATTTTGGGTAAGAGGAAATATTCCGCGAAATCAAAATTTTTCGTAGGGCGGAAAACTTTGGTTCAGCGAAAAACAAAATTTTTGAGATCAGGGCCCCCCCCCCCCCCTCCCCCCCGAAAAAATTTCTATATACGCCCTGGTAGATATATGATGAATGACAATTGAAAATGCTGGAGGTATTTTCAAGCCAAATTTTATTCCACTATCAGTCGATCGACGTTCGGGGCTCAACGCCTCCCTTCATCAGGACTAATGTGGTTATAAACAAATAAACCTTCGCTGGTTTAGTCAAGTTCATTTGTTTATAACCGCATTATCCTGATGAAGGAGGGCGTTGAGTCCCCGAAAACGTCGACTGAATAGTAAAATAAAAAATTTGGCCTGAAAATACCTCCAGCATTTTCAATTGTCGTTCATCATACATCCATTTTTATTATATTAATAAGAGGGTAAAAATGGGAGATGCAGCTAAGGTTATTTATTTATTCGATTAATTCACACAGCTGACGTTTCGGTTCCGCGTTTGACCCATCCCCAGAGCTATAATCATACATATACAAGTGATATCAGAAATTATTCCAATTATAATATTATAATCAATAGAAATTCAAATTATATTTTACCTGG